>CAUYSK010004518.1:0-124275 GCA_963575035.1 Avahi laniger | reverse complement strand
GCCCAGGACACCCAGAGGAGACGGAGATGAATTGTGGTTTGGTAGTGGTAGTGGGATAGTCAGGAAGGCTTCTCGGAGAAGGTGATAACTGAGTGGGTTTTGAAGGCTGAAGAGACGTTTACAAGGCAGGGAGAGTGGAGGCAAGGCTGGGATGGGGTACAAGGGGCTTGGAGAGGGTGTGGGAGGTCAGGAGGCTGCAGAGGCTGAAGGGTAAGCTCCTCTTCCCTTGCAGCACCAGGCACAGGAGCAGGCCCAGGGGCTGCATGTGGGATGTGGTTTGGAAGCAAGATCTCAGGGCCAGTGAGAGGCTGGGATGTCTTCCCCACCTAAGGATGGAGATGTAATTTTGACAGAGTGTCCTGGTTCCATCTCAGCCTTCCAAGACCTGTGAGAATGTTACAGGGCTGCTCCATGCCAGGGCTGCTTGGCTCCCTGGCATGGCTGGGTGCCTGGCCCATGGCTGCAGACCAGTGGCCCAGAGCCCAGGGAAGCCAGCTGGTGACAAAATAGAGTTGTCCTGGCTTTGACCAGGCAGACTGGTGGGCTCTGACCCAGGTTGTGATCCCCGCAGGACCTCCTCTTGGAGATATTTCGCTGTGCAGAAAGAGGCAAAGGTGATGGTCTGGCTCTGCAGAGAGTGTCCTCTCTCTCTGTGCTTCCTTGCTGTGGTCACTAGCTCAGGGACTGTGAGGACCCAGCCCCTTTGGGGTGGGGCTGAGCTAAGTGACCTGGCTGAGATTAATTCTACCTCCCTTACACCCTGTAGTCAGAGGGTCTGGGGTGATTAAGAAGCCACGGACCAGAGTGAGACACAAGTACTGGGCCTGGGGACCGGAAGGGACTGTTAAACAAACAGAGCAGTGATTGGCTAGCAGGCAAACCATGTTTATTCCTTTGACTCCTGTAGGAGAGAATGCGTAATCTGGGTCCACCGCCAATCTTTTCTCGAGTAAAACAAGGTATTATGAACAACTAACCAGTTAACCAATTAACCAATTAATCAACCATGAAAATTGGACGAGGAACTTCAAAGTAGAGCCCCACAGGAAGAAACCCCTGTTACCAGTTGCCCAGGAAGGACCCAGGCATCTGGCTTCTGTTCTCAGCCCTCATGTCCCTTTATGCGGTGGCAATGCACTTGGCCTTGAGAGATTCATTGGTGTCAGAGGCTGCCAAACTTTTCTCCTGACCTACAACTGTTTATCAATGAGTGTATGTTTGGACTCAGGCTAGAAATGAATTTATATAGGTACTTTAAAAAAATAGATGAGTGGGAGACGATGATGACAATATAATACTGCAGGGTGAGAACACATACTTAGAGCTCCACGCAGCAGACATGGGGCCCCCTCTGGCCCTGTCACTCACAGCTGTGGTCAGCTAGCTTGGCCCTCCAAGCCTCCTGTCCCTCCCCTGTGATGGAGAATACTTTGTTTCCCCACCTCACTTCGTAGGTCTCCTCAGCAGACTGTGAATCCTTGAGAAATGAGGCCTTCTTTTTTCTTGTCTTTATATTCCCCAGGGCCTGGCACAAAGTAGAAACTCAATAAATGTTAGTCAAATGAATGAATAAACGTTTGAATAACAAAAATACCTGCTCTACCGACCTCTCTCAGGATTATTGGGAGGATCAAATGAGATAATGCACATGAAAGCACTTTGTAAATTGCAGAGGACTATACAAATGCAAATCATTCACAGCTTCGGTGGAAATTATTATTCAAATTATTATTATTATTTTCACAGTAAAGGAGGACAGGAAGGAGAGGGCAATGGAACCAGTCCCTGATGGTGTGGCACTCTCGAGCCTGCCTGGAGCCGCTTTAAAGCATCCCTCAGCAGGCAGTGGGGAGGTGGGCCTGGCTGCCCCCGGCTGCCCCTGCTTGGGCTGGGGCAGAAGTCGCTGTTGGAATCCTGCCCAGTGTGGGGACTGAGCCACAAGCACATCTTACCCTGAGCAAAATGAATTAAACGCCGAGCTCTAAATGCAAAAGGTTTTCTTTTCGCTGCTGCTTTTGTTTCTCCCTCTTTTTTAAATGAAATGGGAACAATGGCATGCTAGGGATGGGGTGGTGAAGAGAGAGAGAGACGGAGAAGCCAGGCACCTCAAAACCCGGGGTTCGCTCCCCTCTCCCCACTGGGCTCACGTTTCCAACGCTGTTATCCCGCCTCCTCAACCCCTGGCCTTCGAGAGGGAGGGCTAGCCGGCCGGGCAGCCAAGAGACGCGGAGCAAAGGCGTGATTGATAATTGGCGACTGTAATTCTATAATTCATCTCCCTGCACCGCAGTGAAATTAAAAGAGTTTAGGTTCCCAAGCATAATGATCATCAATTAAACGCCGGGGAGATTTAGTGTCCTCATTTGAATTTTGTTTTATTTATTTAAATGTGTCTCTTTTGCGGCGAGGGGCGCGGGGAGCGGGGAGCGGCGAGTGGCGAGCGCGGGCCGGGGTCCCCGAGAAGCGGGGTCGCGCGGGCTGCCCGGGGCGACAGCGGGGGCGGAGCGGCCCGCGGGGCGGCGGGCTTTGCGAGACAGGGGATCCATCATCCCGGGCCTAATCAGTTAATACTGATAAACTGCCAGCAATAAGTGCCAATTGCGTCGCCGTTTTGGAGCTGCAAGTTCATTCATTTAGGGAGTGCGGCGGCACGTCGGGGGAAGCGCACCCCGCCCGCCCGCGTCTTTTGTCTTTGCTCCTGGAGGGAGGTGATGATGCATCTGGTGGGGGCGAAGGGCCACGCGCCGACTTCTCCAGGCAAGGGAGAGTGAACACTGGTTGGCTTGAGGGTGGCCCCGAGGGTTGCGGGGCGCATCTGGTTCTCGGGCCCAGGCTGGCATGGAGGTGGCACCCACTTTGAGGACTCAGAGGGAAGGGTTTCCCGGGCAAGCCGTGGGGCCTCCTTGTGTAGGGCCACAGAAGGGAGCCTCAGGAATCAGGGGACTGCTGGCCGCCCTGCTACTGCCCGGCTGTGTGACTCAGTTTCCTCCTCTGGAAAGGAGGGGGCTGGGCTAGGCGGCCTCCAGGGGGGCTTCTAGCTCTGTGGCTCTACTCAAGCTACCTTTCCGCGCCGGCCTGGAGAGGGGATGGATGACACACTCTCAGTACTCCCTTTCCTCCCTTTGAGTTTGGGACTGGGTGCTCCCCGGATGCCACCTCTCCACCTTCTATCTGAGCTCTTCCTCCCTCCCCACGCCGCTGTCCATTTTTCTGGGTTGGTTACTGCTGCGGTTTCCTGGCATTCTCTGATTCCGACTTCTCACTTGCAATCAAGAAACTAAAAATAGAGCATAAAGGAGCTCTCCAAGGGGGGTGGGCGGGGGTGGCAGAGGACGAGGAAAGTGCGCTGGTTCCCCGTGGGAATGCGACCTCATCAGCTCTACATAGGGAGTTGGAAATCCAATCCAGACTCTTGGCAAGGGGTGGGGCCGGGTTGGGGAGCCTTCCTGGTAACCAGGTGGAAAGCTGGAGAGAAAATAGTGAGGTCGTCCGTGGGGAGAGAGGGTTGGGGAGAAGCAGAGTGGGGAGACAGCCCTGGCGGGGCTTTCTGGGAGTTTTCGGTCCTTGGGACTGGGGCCTATAGCATGCCCTAGATAGGGGACCCCACCCAGGTTGAGTGACAGCAAAAATCCCTGGACCGAGGGCCCACAGCCAGCCATAGGGCCTTGTATGCTCATTCATCTTCCAGGAGGGGGCGCCGTATTCTAATTTTCACAAAGGCATCTTTACTGCAAGCTGAGGCCCTGCAAAGGCGGAGGGGACTGGGGGACTGGTTGTGTAGGTAGGTGTCCTTTTGAGCTTATAGACAAACAGAAACCCCATCAGGGATTTCTTCTTCAGGACCTCAGCATGGTGGCTTTTGGATTGTAAGGAATGGGTGTGTTCAAGCTTGGTGTGACAGACGGGAAACTTGGAGGCCTTGGGGCTGGGGCTAGGAATGAGGGCAGAGGGCGTCTGGCTCTCAGACAACCTTTCTCAGAACACAGGCCACGCCCTCCCCTGGCAGAGCTCCCTGGAGCTCAGAAAGGTGAGTGGACTTGTGTAAATTACTCAGCCGCCCGGGAGTGGGGGGGGGAAGAAGCCTGAGCTTTGGGCTGCAGTCCTGGCTGTACCACTCTGTGGCCTTGGGCATACTGCTTTTTTTCTCTGAGCTTCAGTTTCCTCTGTTGTCTAATAGCATGTAATTGCATAAAAGCTCTTGTGAGGGGGCTAGCTCTACATGTGCACAGGATCATGGTTATAATGTGCATCTCTTATGCATAAGCAGGCAGCAGCCCAACCTTATCTTCCAAGGGGCAGTGCAGAGGGAGGATTTTATCTTCACCCTCGTTTGGTGCTGCCTCACAAGTCCCTTTCTCACACGGGGCTGTCTTTAGGACCCGTGACGCTTCCTCTCCTGGGGAAGGGGGGGAAATGGCTAATGGGAGAATCCCGAGACTTGCCGTTTTCTTTGTGCCACCGATTCAAATCAAGATACTGTCTTTCATCCTCCTCTCTGTCTTGCTGAACTCATTCCAGTTCCCTTACCAAGCTGATTTCTAACGAGAGAGTTAGTTCTTGAAGATGTGGGGATTTCTCCCGCGAGGAAGGGCTGCGAGGAGCCAGGTCCTGCTGGGGCAGCCACCTGCACAGGTGAGGAGCTGTCTTCTCTGCCTCATCTGCAGGGCTGTCTCCTCCTAGTCCCTAAAAGAGCCCCTCTCATCACCTCTCCCTTCAGGAAGACTGAGGGCTTTCCAGATTGATCAGAGGAGAGATGAAGGTGACCCCGTGTCCCCAGGAATGCCCACCTCCCTTTCTGGGTCTGTCATTTTCATCCTGTGCTTGGGCCATCCACCCTAGGGTGTTTTCTCTTCCCTGACCAGTTAGCTGTTCTGTGGCTCCCAGGGACTGTCTTTGGACTCTTTGCGCAGAACAGAAGGTGTATTTGGGATGAGGAGCTCTAAGGGGCAAGGACTCTGCAATTTTCTGTGTGGAATCCACAAGGGCATCAAACCCAAGTGGGCATGAAGCCCAACAAAGGCTTTTTAAAAATTACCATGTGCTGTCCTTTTCTCTGATTACAAAAGTAATACATATTCATGGTCAAAAATTTGGAAAATACAGAAAAGCACAAAGAAAAAAAATTCATCCATATTCCACTACCTGGAAACAACCACTATTAATATTTGAGGTGTATCACCTCCCCGTCCTTCCCTGTCTCGCTGTCTCTTTATCTCTATCTTTTAATAGGAATCTCATGCAGCAGTACTGTCGCCTACTTGGTAACAGTGTATGAGGAGCATTTCCCCGCACAACAAAAGCCAGTTGACGAGTGTAGCCAGGTGTTTGGTAGGCGAAATGTGGGACAGTAGGCTCTCAGAGGAGATCTCAGCACTGACAGATCTAGACTCTCTCCTGTTTCCAGTGGAGACAGAGGACCATAAACTCCATTGGCTGGAAGGGTAGCCCTCAAGGCAGGGCAGTGTGCAAACCAGTGTCCCAAAGATGTCACCAGGCTTGTGCCAGGCTGATTCTGCCACATCATCCAAAACCCTATCACTGCATCTACTTTCTTCATATGTGGGCTCTTGCCCTAGCCATGGCAGGCCAGTGGGAGGGAGGGACAGGGGTGAGGCGCCAATCACTTAGAGGCTATAACAATATAACACTAGAAGATAAACTAGAAATAACACCAGAAATATAAAGAACTGCCTCATCAGTGACTTGGGGTGGGGAGGGCGGAGAGCCCTCTCCCTCAATGGGACGTGCTTGAGCAACGACAGTAACAGGGAAGCTGAGTCCACTTTAACTGCAGAAGTTCAGTTTAACTGAGCAGGGTATACAAGTCTGGGCTGTCAGTGTCTCCAGATGCTGAACAAATAGAGGATCTTGGTTTGAAGACTCTGCCCATACCCATTGCCCATCTTGTCAATACAGCACACCACATCTGACTCCTGACTCAACAAAAGCCTGTCTATATCTGCCCAGACTGTTCTTTTCCTGTCTTCAAACAGCTCAAGACGTCCTTCATTCAACAACAACAAAAAATCAAATAACCCAAATAAAAATCGGGCAAAGGACTTCAACAGACATTTTTCCCAAGAGGATACAGAAATGGCCAACAAGCATATGAAAAGATGCTCAAGATCACTAATCATTAGAGAAATGTAAATCAAATGCACAGCAAGATACCACTTCATACCCATTAGGATAGCTGCTACCAAACAAAATAACAAGTGTTGGTGAAGATGTGAAGAAACTGGAACCTTTGTGCGCTGTTGGTGGGGATGTGAAATGGTATGGCCACTATAGAAAACAGTATGATGGTTCCTCAAAAAATTTAAAATATAATTGCCATATAATCTGGCAAGTCTACTTTTGGGTATATATCCAAAAGAATCGAAAGCAGGGGCTTCAAGAGGTATTTGCACACCCTTGTTCATAGCAGCATTATTCACAGTAGCCAAGAGGTGGAGGCAACTCAGTGTCATCGACAGATGAACGGATGAACAAAATGTGTTATATACATGTGATAAAATATTATTCAGTCTTAAAAAGGAAGGAAATCTTGTCACATGCTACAACGTGGATAAACCTTGAGGACATTGTCCTAGGTGGAATAGACCAATCATGAAAAGACAAATACTGCATGATTCCACTTCTATGAGATCTCTAGAATCGTCAAATTCGTAAAGACGGAAAGTAGAATGGCGGGAAGAGGTTAATGGGGAGTCGCGTAGAGTTTCAGATTTACAAGATGAAAAAAATTCTGGAGATCTGTGGCAAAACCATGAGAATATGCTTAACATTACCGAACTGTACACTTAACAATGGCTAAGATGGTAAATTTTATGTTATTATTATTTTTTAACCACAATTAGGGGAAATAAAAAAGATACTCCTTTTGCCTTCTCTGGCCAGCCTAGCAAAGAAAGAGATTTCCCTTTTCAGAACCCCAAAAGTGCTTACACTAAGTAAGGACACCACTGAGCCCCTAAACTGATCCATTATCTCTTCATGTATCCACATTTGAGTTTCATTTTGGGCGAGTTGTTTGAAAGCAGGGATAAACTCTTTGCCTCTTTAACAGCTCAACTAATGTTTGCTGATTGGCTGAATTGCCACTTCCCTTGATATATTTTGGACTGTGGGCTGGAGGGTGGTGGATCGTGGGGAGGGCAAATGCAGAGGAGAAAGGGAGAACGCAGTGTGCCTGGGTATGAGTATTTTCCACACATTGCCTGAGAATTGTTTAGGCAGCTGCGTTCTATTATACTTGTGGTTAAACGCACATATGCTCACACTCTATTTTTATGTGCACACACAATCAGATGGGATGGGGCAGACTTTGGGCTCCTAATCTTGAGTTAGACCTAAGAAAATGATGTTGTGGACTCTCCTGAAAAGTTTAGACTGAAAAATGTTGAAAGGCATTAACCCAAACCACCTGGGACATGTACCTACTTTTACTTTTCTTTAGAATTTCTAGGGAAATGGATCCAACAACTCTCTTCAGGAACACAGGTCAGTGTTTTACAGCTTTTCTGCCAGGAAAGTTTTTCTTGACCTCTCACCTTCATCCCTCCTGCCACCATGTAAACTTATTCTTTGCCGATATGGAGAACATTCTCTAGTCACCATAGTCCTGGTAGGCCCTTTTAAAAATTGGACTTTAACAGAATAAAGATCCCTCACTTTAGGTATCTGTAATGTTCTTTTTGTAGGGTGGTTCTTCTGCTCAATTAATTGTCTGGTTCTCTTGAAAAGCAATCTTTTCCCCCAGTTCGTGTTGCTCTTTTGACCTAACATGGCCATTCTTGGCCTTTTGAAGGAGATTTGCTTCTAGTCGGGAATTAAATTTCCATAGCAACGCTGGCAGCCATCTTGGAAGTACTCTCCCCCAGCCCTACTTGGGTGCCATGCATCCTTCTCACACAGACAGGTGGTTTGCCTGGTTATAAGCCATGTGTGTATTTATTCTCATTTCAGTCAGGGTGAACGACAGCAGTGGCAACTCAGACTACTAACAGGATGAACAAAAAATACATAAAGGAGTCTGCCTGCTTTTAGTTCCTGGGGGCCCTGGACTCCTGAGGAAACATGGGTGTTTACTTTTTAGCTTCAGAGCATTTTTTTCTTTAAAAACTGGGATCGGAGGTTTTCATTTCATTTCTGAATCATCTGGGCCTTTTTCTCTAAGCAGGGCCCCCTGCTAAGCTCGATGCAGGGAAAAGGCCTGAGTCCTAGCTTTTGGGATTTGTCTGTTTGTTTAAAGGTTATTATTTATGACTGTTTTTATGTGAGCCATAAGAAATGTGAGGCTTTTTTGTTTTTCACACTTGCCACCCAGCTCCCTGTCAGGAACTCTAGAAGGATCTTTATTGACTGTGGAATCAAGTTTGAACTTTAGAACATGGCCTTCAAGGTCCTCAATTTGCTGGCCTCAACCTGCCTGCTCCGTCTTAACTCTCTTGCTCTCCCTTAGGTCCTCTACCCTCTTGCCAAACAGGATATCAGCATGTTGTCAGAATATACCTGACACTCATCACCTCTCTGCTTTGTGCGCCTGACCTTGCAACACCCTTCCTCCCAACCGACCTGCGGAAGTTCTGCTCCAACACTGGTGTATTGTGAAGTAGGTATAGGAATATATGTTCTCCTTATCCCTGAGGGCAGCCAGGTGCCTGAAGCCACCAGAACCCCTCCTGGCCAGTGCTCCCATCCATGGCAGCATTATCTATTTGTCCCAGCGAGCCATCCAGCTGTTACCGTGTTCTGCGAGAGCTGTGTCATGAATAGGTTGGGAAGCACGGCTTTAAGGCTCGGCTCTATGCTGTCTCCTCAACAAAGCATCTCCTAGACCCTCCAGCAGAAGGCCCTATGCCTTCCTTGGGTGCCTCCCCCAATCCTTCTGGAATGTCTCTGTTCTGCTTTGTATCATGGGTATTTATTGCTTTTCTAGGCATCCTGCTTCCCTCACTTTCCCCCAGGGATTGCAGCTCTTTGACAATTTTGTTCTCATTTACTTGCACTAAACAGTGTCTACAACTGTGTCTTGCATGTAACTGGGACTCCTTAAATGTCCGTTGATTTGAAATCCAGAGCTTGTATAACTGTAGATTGTCCTCCAAGAGTAACTCCTCTTGATACACTACTCTTATTCCAGTTATCCCATCACTGTTCAAAATATTTCTGGGATTTCTTTTGTGGAATTATTTTCAGAGAAGGCTTATGAGCCAAAGAATAAAGCTAGTCGCTTTTCTTTAGAATCAAACAATGTGTATTTAATTTTCATTTTGTTGTCATTGTTAGTCAACAAATATCTACTGAACCCCAGGAACAAGATTGTTTCTTAAAATTTAATATAAACTACTTGTCTACCTTATTAGCAAGATTCGGCTCCAAATAAGTTTGGTCTTTTTCCAGAAATCAAATCTATCCTCAAAATATTAAAGATTTACCATCTTCAAGCAGATTCACAGCAAGGAAAGCACGGAATACAAAACTGCAAAAAACAAAACAAAACAACAACAACGGAATAAGTGAAGAGTCTCCCCAAGAACCACCTTGCAAAGGACAACATGAACTCGGATACATAAACTCTGGGACGTTTTTTAAAAAGATTATCTCCCTAGCTTATGTCACTCTTTGTACAGGTATGTGTCATTCAGAAATCTAAGGGACGTCAAGTACGGTTTGTGCCTTTAAGGAGCTTATAGTCTTAGAGAAGATACATGAATACACAAAGACTTTTGTGAGAAATCTTTGCTAGAATTGTGTTGATATTTGAGAAAGCCTTCAAACCCATGAGTCATTATAGTACGTGGTTAAGATTATGCTGTTTGGAGCCAACAGATGCAGTTTATGTCCTGGCTCTGTGGCCCAGCTGGGACACCACCGGTAGTTATTTAAAGTCTCTGGAGCTTAAGTTACTTGCCTGTATAATGGGAGGATGGTATTTACTCCATAAGGCTGCTTTAAAGATGGATGTGGACTCTGGCACACAGCTATTCCGATTTCAAAGAAAATATCTGCAAACATTTGGATTATTATTTTTTTCCCCCAGCAAATGGAGGGCTAAGGAATAAATTGCTGCCTTCAAACTTTTGGACTTAGATTACAGACTGGGTTTTAAGATGTTCTCGGGTTCCTGTGAAGAGAATAGTAAAAAGACCTGGCATTTCTTTGCTATAAAAATGATAGGGCCAGATCTCACGAAGAACTTCCTCTGCAGATGGTTAGGCAGAGCAACAGATGAACAGAGAAGACCGAGGAATTATTTATTGAGAGGAAGGAGCCTAGTGTGGCTGAATGTATTAAAAATAATTCTTGATTTCTTTGGTTGGGACCTTCTTCTAAGCTGTGGGCTGTGCTTTAGAATACAGCTGTCACTCCTTCCTTTGGCATGGGGCTCTAGGCCTTGCTGGGCCAAATTCAGCTTCTCCAGAGAAACATGATTATGCTAATAGATATGGTCACGTTCTAAGTGGCGGGCACTTCACACAAATCAACTCATTTAACCCCAGGAGGTAGGTACCCTAATGGTCCTGTCTTATGGATGAGGAAACAAAAGTCCAGAAAGGAAGCAAACTGGCCAAGGTCACACAGCCTGCTAGCAGCAGAACCAGGATGGGAGACCAGTCAGTCTGGCTGCAGAGCCCACTCTCCGATACCATCTCTTCACTCCTTGATGCCACCTGTCTTAAGGATTTACAGATTAGTCCAAATGAATTAATTATTTATGTGTCACATTTATTATTTGTCCCCCTTCCACCAGTATCTAGGCTTTATGAAGTCAAGAATTTTTGTCCTTTTGAATTAATTGCTGAATCCCAAGTACCTAGAACAGTGAAAGGACATAAGAGATGCTTAATAAATATTAGTTGAATAACTGAAGTTGTTACTTTATCATTTTTTTAAACCTTTCTTTTCCTTTTTTTTTTTCTAGGCACATTGCTTTTTAGGAGTTCTGATCTGAGTGTCCCCAGGCCTTCTTCTGATGGTCCTGTTGCGTACAGGTGGATTTTAATCAGTGTTGTTCATCAACACACCAGATCTTTTCCAGGGAAAAGCATGTTCCCAGTCTGAAGCTCTTTTCTGTGGGCACTTTTCTCAGTTAGAAACAATCATAAGCCTTGGAAATCAACTGGTCTTGGTAAATAAGGCCTGCAGACAAGATTTTTGGTATTTGTTCAATTTTTTTTTTTTAAGTTAAATGTCTGTTGGTGGGATGTACGTTTCTCTTTGTCACAGACAGCTGTCTACTTGCCCGTTTTCCCTCCTAGCTCCTAAATGGGGCTCTGTGATTCTAGTCCAACCCCATCATTTTGTGGGTGAAGAAATTGAGGCCCAGAGGTGACGGTGGCTTGCTCATGGCCCTGTAGCCAGCAGAGCCTGGAATTAAACTCTGATCTGCTTAATCCAGTCCAGCACGCTTTCCCCCCACCATGTGCCGGGGCAGGAATGCCCTGTCTGATTAGGAATGAAATGGCTATCTCGGCTGGGCGCGGTGGCTCATGCCTGTAATCCTAGCACTCTGGGAGGCTGAGGCGGGAGGATTGCTTGAGGTCAGGAATTTGAGACCAGCCTGAGCAAGAGCAAGACCCTGTCTCTACTAAAAAAAGTATAGAAAAAAAAAAAAGAAAGAAAATGGCTCTCTTTGGTCCAGGGGATGGTGAGTTTGGGGTGAAGGAACTAACGAGAGGAGTTGAATGGTGACGAGCACCTCTCCTTGGACTCCGCCACCACACTGCCGCTGTGTGTGTTGGCAGCCCCTTCCAGTGGTGGTATTTTCAGCAAATGGGAGGGGAGTAGATCTCTCTCCTTCTCTCCCCCCACCCCCATTGTAATTAGTTGTCAAAAAATTTTAGATGGAAGGGGGAAAGCTCAGGTCCTGATGAGATGATACAGCAAAGATTTCATTTCATCTTGAATTTGACATTAAACTTTAATAGTTTCAAGGACAAGAAGCCAAGAGATATCAGATGTAATGAGATAAAGCAAAGTTTCTCTGACAGCAAATTTGATCACAAATGGGCTCCGAGATTGCTTCTTTGATATAAATGAAACATAATTCATCTTCCAGCACCCCGAATGGGCTTTCAGGCTGGGGACAAAGCTGGCATCTCTCTTGCCTGGCGCTGACAAGTGGCAGCACAGGGAGGAGGTGGAGGCTTGGCTGGACCCTGCGAGCGGTTCCGCTGCTCTGTCTGGAAGAGATGAACAAGCAGCTGCAGGAGCTGGAGAGCGTCGGGGTGCAGCCAGTGTCAGGGAGACCCTTCCACCCTGAGCCGAGGTTTTGGCTTCAGAGGCTCTCCTCAAACTCTCAATGGCAAAGAGGGTGTAAGACAGGGGGGGGACCCCTCTGTGGGAAACCGCTCTTCTGACACTTTCCTGGCTTGGGCGTGAGAGGGGCACAGCAGCTCATACTTCAATGCCCTGTTCACTCTCCTCCGAAATGTCTTCTTAAAACAGTTCCTTCCTTTCCAAGAGTCCTGACACTGCCCAAATCCAGACCAGCCTGGTGTTAAGGTCAGGGTTGCGTGGAGGGCTCTAGCCTCCCAGGCTCCGTCAGCTGCTCCCCAGGTGTTTTCTTGCTCTTACATGGATGACCACGTCAATGCCTTCGGGGCCTGCTCACTGCCTTCCAACAGCATTGCCGTCCTCAAGTCAATCTTGCAGAAGTTCAGCTGGCACTGCTGGTTTAGCTCCTCAAGGTCTGAGGTCAGGACTCTTGCCACAGCCTCCTGCTAGCCTCCCATTGGCCTCTTGGCTTCCAGCCTTTGTCCCTTCTCGGGTCACAAATCTGTAGAGACTTGAGGACAGATGCCTTAACCTGATGCCCCAGGCCCTCCACCACCTGGTGTCTTCTCAACCCATCCCTCATGCCTTCTCCGGTGCTCCCTCTCATGGCCTCAGCTGGGAGAGCAACCCCAGCAAGCCACACCTTTCTCTGTGCTTTGGCTCCTGCAGTCCCAGCCAGGAGCCCTTCTCTTGGTCAAACCGTACTCACCTTCCTTCAATCTCTAAGGTCGCATCTTCTGAGAAGCCTTCCCTCCCCAGCTCTGCCGGCAGATAGCCCCTCTCCCCTGGGTTCCCGGACTCCTTTAAGACTCAGAGTCATCTTCCCTGTCTTATTGCTATCCCTGCATATATCTGCCTCCTTTTCCAGAGCATGAGCTCCATGGGCCTTACCCTGTTGATTTTTGTATCTCCCTGGGTATGTCATGGTGCCTGGCATGGAGCGGGTGCCTGTGAGGATGCATTGGGTGAAACTGAATTCCGGCCCATGGCTAGGCCTTCTGGGATGTGCCAGGCCCAGTTTAGCAGACAGTCCTCCCCTAGGGTTGAGAGGATCAGAATGCGTGCATGTTGATCTCTCTTCCTGCTATGGTTTGGATACTTGACCCCTCTAAATCTCATGTTGAAATTTGATCCCCAGAGTTGGACGTGAAGCCTGATGGGAGGTGTTTGGGTCATGGGATCTGATCCCTCATGAATGGCTGGTGCTGTCCTCAAGGTTATGAGTGAACTCTTGCTCTGCTAGTTCTTGCGAGCACTGATTGTTAAAAAAAAGCCTGGCACCTCCCTCCCCTTTTACTAGCTACTTCTCTCGCCTTGTAATCTGCACACACCAGCTCGCCTTTGTCCTCTGCCATGGTGGAAGCTTCCTGAGGCCCTTGTCTGAAGCAGATGTTGGTGCCATGCTTCTTGTACAGCCTGGAGGGCCATGAGCCAAATAGATCTTTCTTTATAAATTACCCAGCCTCAGGTATTCCTTTATAGCAACAAATATAGACCAAGACACTGCCTCAGTAGAACAAATATACCAAATGTAGTAGTTCAAACTAAATTACTTTGTCCAAATTCTACTTGATTGAAAGTTTGGGCTTGCAAATCCCAATCTCTTGAGACGAAATTTGGAACGGAAGATCTGCTGACATTGTCTTCTCCCCTTTCCTTGGGGCCAGAATGAGGGTTGTCATTAAAACATCTTCACCTTTCTCACCTGAAGACAGTCTGAACACCCTGATGGGGAAGAAACTCTCCTTGGAAAGGGGGTATTGGGTTTGGCATTACTTAGGCTGAACAAAGATGCAGCCAGGGGAGCCAGGTTAGAGTAGGGTATGCATGTGAGATAGGCTAGGTCTACCCTGGGAGTCAGAATCAGACATGGGAAGCAAAGACTGGTGGACCAATTCGAGGGGAGGCTGAATTTGAGAGTCCTGGATCAATTCAGAAAGGCAGATTTAGCTCAAATGTCCATCAACAGATAAATGGATAAACAAATTACGATATATACATATATTGGAATATTATTCAGTCATAAAAGTTATGTAATACTGATACATTCTACAATGTGGATAAACCCCAGAAATATATGGTTTTTTTGAGACAGGGTCTCACTCCGTCACCCAGGCTAGAGTGCAGTGGCATCGTCATAGCTCACTGCAATCTCAAACTCTTGGGTTCAGGAGATTCTCCTGCCTCAGCCTCCCCAGTAGCTAGAAATATAGGCACACACTACCATGCCTGGCTGATTTTTCTGTTTTTTGTAGAGACAGTGTCCTGCTCTTGCTCAGGCTGGTCTTGAACTCCCGACCTCAAGCAATCCTCCTACCTCAGCCTCCCAAAGTGCTAGGATTACAGGTGTGAGCCACCGTGCCTGCCTGAACCTCAGAAATATTATGCTAAGTAAAAGAAGCCAAACAGAGAGTTCATAGATTATATAATTCCATTTGTATGAAATGTCCAGGATGGGTAGATCCATAGAGACAGAAAGGGGATTGGTGGTTGCCAGGGCCTGGGAAGAGGGAGGAACTGATTAATGAGTTTCCTTTGGGGATGATCAAAATATTTTGATTGAGCTAGGCAGAGGGGTGCTGGTTGCAAAACATTGTGAATATACTAAATTCCACTGAATTTTTAATTTGGAATGATTAATTTTATATTATGTGAATTTCAACTTAATAAAAATTTTTAAAAAACAACAAACAAAGGAATGTAGGTTTAGTCCTAGGGGATCCGATTTAATTCTACTGGATATTTTTCTTGTCATCGTGAGTTGTGCTGTGAAGCTGCCCCACACATATGTGAGGGTGTCTACCAGGGCTGCCACCCCATACATCTCCACTGGTGTGATGGTCCATGTGGATGGAGCACAGTGGGCCTGTGTCCTCCCTGGGGTGCCAGTGGGTCTTGGGCGGAGAGAAGGGTATGCCAGAAGCTCTAGGCCAGCTTCCTCTATCCACGTCTCCCACTCCCATAGTCACAATGTGATTCATTTCTCTCCCTGCAGCTGCCAGCCAAGGGGACTGACCATTGATAATTGAGACCTGGTAGGTGGGAAGATGGTCTCCCCCTCTGTGGCATCAGTCTCCATCCATGCTGTCTTTCCTGTCTCCCAACACAGTGGTCATTGCCAGCACTCTCGAGATATAGTGGGCGAGGGACGGGGAGAAGACCCTGGGTGATGACAGAAGGGACCCAAAGTCATTATTTTAATGGAGTCATTGGCTGTGCTTCCAAATCTCCTTATCAATGTCATTAGAATTAATTTGATTGCATGTTCTCCTTCTTCTCCCTCTCTCCTTTCTCATCACAGATGACTTTCCCATGCATATGTTACTCAAGGGGATGACAAGTTTCCCTGCATTGGCCCTTGAGACAACGATGGCACTCAGAGCTGGCTGCAGAGGCCTCCTGCTGACACAGACTTCTGCTGCTCCCAGGACACTGGGGTTGGAGAGGGTCGTAAAGGGTCTCTAGGCTTTGTGGGTTAATGTCCCCCTAAAGAACTAAGAAACCCTGTGTACTGTTCCCATTGGCCACAACAAAATTTAGGGACAATAGCTGTAAGGAATTTTGCTTTGCTCTCTAATGAAGAATCCCTGAGGCACGTGGAATTCTCCACCCTGGTAGCAGACTCCCCTTCCCACCCAATTCAGGCCTCCTAGACCAGAAACTTGTGAGGCAATTCACAAGGGCTATGGGGTAGTTGCGTCTCGTGGAGGGCAGAGGACAGCGGAGGTAGGGACTGGCTGGTGTTGGAGGCCTTCAACCCTCTGCCAGAGGCCTGGCCTCAGAAGGACGGTTCTGCAAACGAGGGTGGGGATGGCTTTGCACTAGCAGGTCACTCCCTAGTGAGTGAGGCCCCAATGGTTCTTGCCACTCTCTCCTTGGAGCTGGCCTCCCGATGCTACGGGGTAAAAGGGGAGCTTTTGGGATTCTGGGCAAACACCTGCTTTCTCCCACAGATGTGGTCCTGGGCAACCTGTGGAGTCTGCCCCACGTTGCCTTTCTGGAATGGGCCCGTGGAAAGGGCCCTGGTATGTTTGTTGACTGCCAATTTGGGTTTCAACAGGGTTGGAAAGAAGCAGTACGTGGCAGCTGCAAATGGCACCCACATTAAGCCCTTTAGCTGCTGTGCTACGGTCACTTGCCTGACCTGGTGGTCTTTGCAAAATCTGATGGATTCTGGGATCTGTAAGTTGGACACAGAGGGACAGCATCCCTCCAGCAGGCGCTCTGTGGTTTATGCTTCTGGAGGAATCCCTTTGAGATGGCCACCTCCTCTGTATTTCCAAAGGGCTCAGGGTCACTCCTCGCATAGGTGGAAGAGGACACAGACTATGTGGCAGTGTGGCAAAGTGAATGGAGCTTAGGGGAGAGTTAGGAACCTATGTTTGGGCCCTGCCTTGGCCACCGTCGAGCTGTATGGCCTTGGCAGTCACGTTCCTTTTACGGGCTGTGCTAGCCGGCTAGGGCTGGCGTAACAACGTACCACAATTTGGGTGGCTTAGAGCAACAGCAATGTTCTATGTCACAGCTCTGGAGGCTAGAAGTCTGAAATCAAGGTGTTGGCAGGGCTGTGCTGTCTCTGAAACCTGTAGGAGAGGATCCTCCCTTTCTTCTTGCAGCTTCTGGCAGCCCCAGGTGCTCCTAGGCTTGCGACAGCACAACTTCAATCTTCCCATCGTCTCTTTCCTCGGTGCAGGTCTGTCACTGTGTCCAAATTTCCCATCATGGACCTTCTGTGACCTGTGCCATTTGCCAGAAACTACCCCTCACCCATTTAATTACCAATGTTCAGAAAAGAAAATCTAAATTTCCAAGCAAAGGAAAAGACAGATTTTCCATTAGTGGTTGTCAAGCTGTAAGGATCTCCTGGGGAGCACGTTATAGTCGTGACATTCTGGTCCCTCTCCCAAAGACCCTGATCCGAGGGGATGGGGTGGCCCGAGGAGCTGCATGTTTACAAATTCCCCTGTGATTCTGATGTGCGTGGTCCCCTGACCTCAGTGTAGAAATACTGCTGAAACTCCCGGTGTGTAGACTCAGGTCCTGTTGCCACCTGAGAGGTGGGATGCAGATGCCAGGGTGAAGGGCCTGGAGTTACCTAAAGAGCTGGACGTGCTGCCCCTGCTTTAGTTACCGTTCAGCACAGGGGCAGCCGTGGCAGGCCAGGCTCCCTACGTGTCTGCTACCAGGGCCTTCTCTCAGGTCCTGGGGAGAGGATCATGGCTGCGGGGGGGAGGTGGGCAGCCCCAGTCACCTTAAGGCCTGTGACAAATACCTTTCATTATCACTGAGAGGAATAAGTCACGTTCTGCAGTCCCAGATATCTTTTCTTAATTGGTGAGACGGGGCTGATTTATTTGTTAATTAACAGATGGAGCCGCATGCAATAATGTGGTTTGCTTTATTTATACTTGACCGGGGTGGGTTTCTAGAGAAGCGCCTGGGGAGGCAGGAACTGCCCGGAAGAGGGGCTGGGATGAGGGCTGTGCTGGGAAAGGGAGCCATCCTCCTAAGGGGACCTCAAGGCTATACCTGTCCCCCAGGTGTACCTTGTATTCCTCTCCTGACCGGGAAATCAGTGCCACCTCCCCAAAGGGTTGACAAGTTTGTTTGTTCAGGTGAAACACCAAAGGTATTGTTTATTAAGAAGCTCAACGTGTTTCTCCTTCTTCCCTCGTTTCTTTATTCCTTCCTTCCACGATGTGTCGTGCACTGTGCTGTGTGCTGGGGAGCCAGCAGGGGCCAGCACAGACACAGCCCTTGCTTCCAGAGATCTGCTGCTTTCTTCCATATGGCGGGGTGACTTTAAAAGGGCAGCTTTGTTTACCCTGTTCCTCCGTGCCCAGTGTGAGGGGCACGAGGCCCCGTGACCAGAGGATGCTTTGTAGTAACTTGGCGTTAAGGCAGATCCAGCCACACCAAGCACTTGGGAGATGCCTCCTCTGGGCTAGACAGGCGTGTTGGGGACAGCAAGCCATCCCCATATGGTTGCAGCGTAGTGGGAAGCCTGTCCCTGGGGAGCTTCTACAGTAGCAGAAGCCTGGGCCTGCCTGCGCTAAAGGGTGTGTGCAGCCACCTCACCTGAGATGTGGCCACTCCCGAGACACGCCTCACCCCTAGGTCCATGCCTGTGAATCCCAAAGGTCAGTACCAGACGTCCAAGGTGTTCCTTCCTTCCCTTTGATCCATAGCTTGAATACTCTTTAACAGACTGGCTGTAGTTGGCCATGTGTGGGCTGAATATCCAATACTGATAGATGTCTACATATTTTATAGTTTCTAATTTAAAGTGTTTGTGGTTTTCCTATGATGTTGTGCCTTAGCACATTTAATTCTCAGAACCAGTCTATGAGGCAGGTACCACCGTGACCTTCATTTGATAGACGAGCGAATGGAAGCATGAGAGATGAAGGCCTCCAAGGTCTCCCAGCAGGGGAAGGGCAGAGCGGAGTCTGGTTCCGGAGCTGGTGCTCGTAACTACCTTTGTCATCCTTCTCCCAGCACAGTGTCAGCCTTGTCCACGGCCATGTCCATACCTGCACACATGACTCACTCCACCTTCTCTCTGTCTACCTGACGTGCTCACACCTGCGTGACTCTCGGGGACGGTTGTGGTGCACTGTCGGGCACACTGGAGTGGGCTGCCCGATCTGCTCTAGCTTGGCTGTTTGTCCTTTCCACTCTCCTTGACTGTTCTTCCTTTTCTGTGCACTGAGGGATGTGTCGACAACGTGTTCAGATAGGCTGAATGAGCAGAACAATGTACTCCAGAGAAAAGCAGGTGCAAGGAGGTAGCAGAATGGCCAAGGAGACAGACTACCTGGGCTCACAGTCCTGCTCTGCTACATACCGGGTGTGCAACCCCTGGAAAGTTACTTCACCTCTGCAGGCCTCAGTTTCTTGCTGGATTCAATGGGGAGGGTAGCAGTACCTGTCTCATATGGTTATTGTGGGAAGCGAGTTACTTAATGCGTGTGAAGTGCAAATCACAGCTGCGGGCTGAGTGAGCCATGAATGAGTGGTGATTAGGGTGGTGATGATGTCAATAAAGAGAAAGATAATGGACATGATGAAGACGAAGTTGAAGAAGAAGGAGGAGGAGGAGGAGGAAGAGGAGAATGTAGAAATGTCAGGCCTTGTAGAAAGGCCCTTGTGACAAATGTCCTCACCTCCAGCTTTGGGGAGAAAGTGCTCATCTCTCTGGCCCAGAAGAGGCTTCCTAAGAGGCATGGAAGAAGCCTTCCTTAGGAGCAACTTCAAAGTCTCCCCTTGTGGGGATTGAGCCTGTCTACAGCACGCTGCTCCCCTTGTGCTCTAGGGAGCACCTCGACAGTGACCCATTCATGCAGAGTTGCCATACCGGCTTCTTCTTGAAGTGCCAACTTCCTCCTTCTATTCAACTCTGCAGAGCTCTTTGCTTCATGTATGAAAACAGATGGTATAAGTAATTACAAAGCCAAACAGCTTTGCTAAGACCCCCAAGAAGGTAACATTTCTTCCAAGCATTCATAATAGCTACATCGTGCCCCAATTAGGTGTCAGACCCTTTGCATAATGGCCACCATAACCTTGTTAAAGGGCCAGTCAGATCACGTTCCTTCCCTACTCAGTACTCCACATTACTCAGTACACAGTACTCGGCACCCCTCACTCAGGAAGAAAAAGCCAAAACTTTACAGTCCCCTCCCAGGCCCTGTGGGATCTGACTGCCCATTCCCTCTAAGAACTCATCTCCTGCTGTTCTTCCCCTCCTCCCTGCTGCTCCAGCCACTCCGGCCTTCTCTGCACTGCAGAGCTATCAGGCACACCTCTGCCTCAGGGTCTTTGCACTGGCTGTTTTCCCTGCCTGGAATGCTCTCCCTCCAAATATCCCCAAGGCTCACTCCTTTGAGTCATTTTTCAAATGTCTTCATCTCTATTAGGATCACCCTAACTACTTTGATTGAAATTTTAAACCCTTCCCCATCCTCTTACTCTGCTCCATTTCTCCCTTAAAAACACTTACCTCCTGCTATACTGGATAATTATCTATTATGTTTCGTCTGTTTTCTCAGTTGGAATGTAAACTCTATGAAGGCACGGAGCTTTGTCTATTTTAACAACACGGTCCCAGTGCTTAGACCAGTGTCTGGCATGTAGTGGAAGCTCGGTAAACATTTGCTGATAGATAAATAAATGCTTTATGTGTATTCTTACTATAAGCTTCCAACAAACTTATAAGGTAGGTACTATGATTATCCTCATATTACAGATAAAAAATACTAAGGCCTAGAGAGATTAAGCAACTTTTTCAAGGCTACACAGTTAATAATGGGGAAGCTGATTTAGGAAACTAGTATCACTTTAGAGCCTGTGCTAGTATCTAGTATTAATTATACTGTGTTGTTCTAGCCACCCATTTTCCATCCCTATCCAACCATCCATCCATCTTTCCTTCATCTATCTATCCATCCGACTTTCCATTGTCTATCCATCTACCTTTTCTGTCTCTCTCTCTCTCCAGCAAAATTTATATTGCACCAGACACCATGATGGGGTCTGAGGATACGTAACTGAATGATCCTTACTTTCAAGGAGTTCCCAGTACAGAGGTGCAGGCCTTTAAGGGGCTACATTCAGATTTGTAGGAAAGAAGGTTGGTTCTAAGCATGATGATGCTGGAAATTAGAGATGATTTTCTCTGAATTCTGGCTTATGGTAATATTAATCTACTTTCATTTTGTCCATGCACGACTTCAATATCCACAAAGTCTGTGCAATAAAATCTCTACATAGGAAGGCAGAAATCTCATCCGAATATTTTATTTGGTGCCTGACACTGTGTTGGTCTCCTGAAAGCTCCTGGCAGAAATTATATGAGGTGGGGGATGCTTGAAACTGGAGATTATCATTATGTTGCTGCTTTAGCAAAAGATAGCCCTGGCTGAAAAATCACAAGGAAGAAACATAATCAAATTGTTTTTCTACTTATGTGCAATCCCTAAGGCTGATGGTTAATTTTTTAAAGTCTTGATCAGTGAAGTGTATATATGAAGGGAAAATTGAACCTGGTTTCTTGGTATGAGATACAAATTTTGGGAGACTTTTCCAATTAAGGAAAATGTAAACATAATTTCATTTGTTAATAGTATTACTATTATTACTTCCAGCGATAGTAGTAATATTTTTTGAGCATTCACACTGGACCAGACCTATGCTAAGTGCTTCACATGCATTATTTGATTTAATGATCACAATACCCCCAATGAGTAGGTAATATTAGATCTATTTTATATAGAGGAAACAGACTTGGAGAGATTAGTAAAGTAACATGTTCAATCTAGCTCAGTGCCTGGAATACAGCGAATGTTCAAACAATGCTAGACCCTTTCTTGGCTACTCTCCTTAATAGAACAGCACGGCTGTAGAAGCCTTGAACTTTCTTAGACACACCTGGAGTCCATTAGTATTTGCCGCTTTTACCCCCTCATGGGTTAATGAGTTTTATAAGCTGACAACCAGCTGTGCAAAGCAGTAGTTCTTCTTTTCATTTGTTTTAAACTACCTATTTCAGGCTTCAAGTGGTGCCTCTGTAGACCCAGTGATTCAGGAGTTGATGAGCACATTTATGTTCATCTCTGATAGCCTTTAATCTTGCAGCCATTTATTGTGCACCTGCTATGTGCCAGGCGTTGTGCTGCTCTCTGTGGATACAAAGAAGAAATCTTCCCTGACCTTAAGGAGCTCTCACTTAAAAGACTTTGATTACTGGACTCAGTAATATAGTTGTAAGGAAAATGGACTTCAGAACCAAGTGAACAGGGAAAATATATTTAAGTGCACAGGTTGTGTGCTGCACAACTCCAGGTAGTGCCATCCACATTGAATACAGTTGTGCACTGCAGAGTTGTGCAGTATACAACTCGCACGGTGGCATGTGGTGACCTTGTAGCTAGAGGGTAGGAGTGGGGGATAGGGGTCATAGAGGAGTTATTACTATTTGCTGTAAACTTCCTTTTCCTTAAATGTAATATGGCAATCCTGCTACCTCGCTCACAGAGTTGCCTTGAAGATTAAATGAGATCATGCATACCGAGAGAAGATTACAGTGGCTGGCACATGGGAGCTGCTGAGTAAATAGGAGCCTTTATCATCTTGTCTTTCCAGATTCAAGAGTGTGCTTTGCTGTGCAGTGAGCTCTAAACAGGTCTGATCTTATCTGGGAAGGCTCAGGCCCATCTGAGAACATGCACGTGGCTTATTGAGACCTTGGCACTAATCAATAGAAATAGTGTTCTCAACTGCTGCTGGAAGGTTAGAAACCTCCTCTGAGATCTCGATGGTGAAGTGGCTGCACAGAATTCTCTCCGTCTTTCTTACAAAGATCAGATGCAATAATAAGACAGATTCTTTATTAGTATTAATAGTAGTTAATAAATATTTGATACTTGTGGCTTGCCAATATCTTTGAACATCCGCCTTAGATTTGGGTAGTTGGTACAGATTTTGGGTAAATCCTTCTAAGGCAGAGGCCAGAAAAGGCATGGCCAGCTTCCCTTGCAGCTGAGGCCTGGCCTGTGACTGACAGATGTGTGGCCAATCACACTCACGCATGGAGGCTCGTTTAGAGGGTGGGCAGAGCGCGGAGGCTGCCAGGCAGAGGGGAGTCAGTTTTCTGGCTGGCACAACGGTAGAGGAGGTTAGTTCTCTGAAGGCAGCTGTGGCAGAGCTTCTCGCGTCCAGTCCCGAGCATCACAGGAGGCCAACGGAGCGGGTGTTTCTACAGAAGGGCACCCCTAATGAGATTTGGTGAGAGTCCTGACTCTGTGGCTTTGGACGCTGGCTCCGAGTTGCTGGGAACTGTCTATATCCTTTAATAAATATGTTTTTCTTGCAAGAACTTGCCGAAGTGAATAGATTATTTATATCTAAGGAGGGTGACTGACAGTACAGTAATGATGACAATAGCATTTATAATAAGACTACAGGCCGTGCCATAGCACCTTTGGCAAATGCGACTGGGGCTTCCAGAACTCCTGGTGCTCCTGAGAGCAAGCCCGCCACCCACCCACCCCGCTCCTCCCACACTCACAGCCTCACCGCCACTCTCGCCTCGGTCTCCCCGGACAGTTCACTTACCCTGGTTTACATCAATTCCACGAGGAGCCTGGGACTCCTGGTCACCCCTACTGTGCCCCAGTAGGCTCTGCATTTCCCACCCCTCCCCAACCCTCGCTCTTGCCCTGGAACTCACGGTCAGCCAGCAGCAAAACCCCCATTTCCTCAGTCTCTCCTCTGGACATTGCCGGGTTTTCCCCCAGGGACATCTGTTCCTGGGGAGCTTTTTTGATTGGTGGCTTTTTTCTCTCTCACCACCATCAAACCCTTTGGTTGGAGGTGGCCTGGAAGCCTTCCTCGCCTCTCATTGCTGCTTCTACATGATTCTCCGTCTCTTCTTGAAGAACCCCAGGCACTGGAACTCATGTCATCCGGAGATGTGGTTCCCTAATGAGCCCTGGCGACTTCCTCTCATTCCTTCAAGATTCCCCTGACTCACTGTCCCTCTCTCCAATACGACCTCTCCCATAATTCTTGGTGATTTCAATATCCACAATCCTTGGCCTCTCCATTCTTTGACCTCCTTCTTCAATGTTCTTGTTCTCTAACCTGCCCTTGCCGCTCACCCCTGGTCACGCCCTAGACCTTGTCTTTGCCAGTAACTGCCCTCTCTCCAAGATCTGCATGTCGAGGGGCTCCCCTCTCTGACCCCCACTTCCATCCTCTGGCTCACAAGCTCTAGGGCCCTGATTCCAACAATCCTTTCCTCTGTTGAAACAAGCAATCCTTTCATCCAAATACCCTCTCCCGTCTTGCCTGTTATCCTCTTCCAGCTTAAATTCCATAGTCCCTCTGTGTGACCACTCTTTTGCACACCTCTCAGCTCTCTTTGTAGTTGAGGAGCAAAACCCCAATCCTGATAAAGCCCAGCCCTCTGGACTTGGGGCTCACACTTGCGCAGCTGAGCTGAAGAAAGGCACATCCTAACCTGATGGCTCTCACCTCGGCCGGGCGGGCCCTGTGTGTTGTGGCCACCCTCCTAGACTGTCCCATCCCCTCTCTCTCCCCCATTCCTCCGTGACTGCCATTGTCAAGGTCACCGAAGAGCTCTGGGTTGCTCGTCCAGGGGTCAATTCTTTGTCTTCCTCTGACTTTACTTGTGGCTGACGTCAGGTAGAACTAATGGAGTCTTTCCTTTTCAAAACATTTTCTTCACTTACTTTTCAGAACTCCACCCCTCTGGTTTTCTTCTTTCCTCACCAACTGCCGTTAGCTCCCTGTCCTTTTGATGGCGGCGGAGTCTCCAACCGCTCAATCGTTGGGCCTGTTTCCCAGGTGATCTCCTCTGGTGTCTGGCAGTAAGCGCATGGCGGGTAAGATGACCCTCAAGTGTGCATCTCCAGCCCAGTCCTCACCCCGACTCCAGACTCATGCCCACTGTCCTGACATCTCCACTGGGATGTCTAAACGTGACATCCCACCCTCCAAACCTGCTGGATTAGTTTGCTAGGGCTGCTGTAACACAGTGTTACAAACTGAGTGGCTTAAACAATAGAAATCTCTTATCTCGCAGCTCTGGAGGCTTGGAGATCCCGGAGCTTCTGGTCAGTCCTTAACTTGTGGCAGCATCATGCCAATCTTCACGTGGGACTCTCCCTGTGTGTGTGCCTCTGTGTCCGAGTTTCCCATTTTTAAAAGGACACCTGTCACATGGGATTAGGCCCACCCTAATGACCTCCTATGAACTTAACTATATATCTGCATCTGCAAAGACCCTGTTTCCAAAAAAGGTCACATCTCAAGTGTTGGGGGTTAGGACTTCATGTGTCTTTTTTGGGGGACACAATTCCATGCATAACACCTGTTCCTCCCACTCCAACCCATTTTGGTAAATGGCAACTCCGGTCTCCCAACTGCTCAGCTCAAAACCTTGCAGTCATCAGCGACTTTTCGTTTTCTTAAACACTAATATCCAATCCATCAACATATCCTCTTGGATCTGCCTTCAAAATATATTCAGAATCCAAACAGATCTCATCGTCCCACAGCTACCTCCCTGGTCCAAGTCACTATCTTTCATCATCTGGGTTGGTGGCAACAGCCTCTAACTGGTCTCCCTGCTTCTGCTCTTACCTCCTGTAGCAGCCAGAGTGACCCTTTAAATACGTTAGGCAATGTCACTGCTCTGCTCAGAATCTTCCTGTGGTTCCCCATGGCATGCAGAGTAAAGCCAATGGCCTGCAAGGTGTGACATGGCTCACACACACACTTTACTTCTCTGGGCTCGTCTCTTAGGACTCCCTTCTCCCTCCTTCTGTGCCATTCACTCTGGCCTCCCTGCTGGTTCAGCCTCAGGGCCTTTGCACTTGCTGTTCCCACTGCATAAAATGCCCTTTCCCTGGATCACTGCTTGGCTTGCCCTGGACTTCCTTAGACCTTTGTTCAAGTATCGCCTTCTCTAGCAGGTCTTCCTGACCGACAAATGCACTAATAAAATTGCAGCCATCCCATCGTCATCCCTCCCACTTTATTTCCTCTATAGCATTAAGCTTCATCTGATGAATTGCGCATTTTACTTGTTTGTTTCTTGTCTGTCTCCGCCAGCCTCCCGGGGGACAGGAATATTTCTCTATTTTGGTCACTGTTGTATCTCCAGGCCTAGATCAAGGCTGGTGCATTGTAGGTGATCAGGAAATATTTGTAAAGGAATTATTTGAATTAATAACAATATAATAATGGTGAACTGATAGTAATTAGCAGCTTTCAAAGTATGGTTGCCATTTATTTTATCCTTCTGGGAGCCTGGTGGGGTAGATCTCGTCATTTTGCTGATGAGGAAACTGAGGCGTAATGCGATTGTGTGACAGGCCCCAGGTCGTGTTGTGAGTGACAAAGCAGGGCTTGACTTTGGAATCAGACCATCCAGGGGCAAGCGCACACCCTGTCTCTAAGCATTTCCCACAATTTCTTGAGGCCTCCGTTTCTTTTTCTATGAAACAGGAATAATAGTTCTCATTTCATAAAGAAGTCAAGAAAATTAAATGGATTAATCCTTGAGTAGCAACTGGTAAGTAGTAAGCACTTGATAAATGTTAGTTTTTATTGCTATTATTCTGCTTATTTATTATTGTTATTATATCCTACTGGTGAAGCGAGAAACAAAATTGTAGAGAAGGGATTCTCTTTTGGAACCTTTATTTTCTTCTGACATCATCTTGGGATCCAGCTACAGCATTCTTTTGAGGTCTAGGAGTTGAAGATTAATTTTAAAAAAAGCAAAACAGGTTCAATCTGGCCCAGGTATCAACAACTGTATATTGGTGTCAGCGTGCATGTATGTGAGCATGGTGTTAGCGTGCACACACGTGAGCATGGTGTCAGTGTGCACACATGTGAGCGTGGTGTTAGCGCGCACGCATGTGAGCGTGCGTTGCTTGTGCCGGTGTGTCTTTAGCTTTCATTTACCTAGAAAATTGATAGATTTCCAATTTAGAGCAAGGGCGGATCAGGAGGGAGAAGGAAAATGGAGCTGCCCATCAAAATTAGCAGGGAAGTGGGTAAAGGTCATTTGCTCACAGCTTGGCTGTACTCCGAATTAACCTGCATAACAGACTTGTTGAGTTTGTAGCTCTTTAGGGCGCATATTAACGCCAGGAAGGAGGCAAGGAGACACTGGAGAGAAGGTCAATTTGTGGTTGCTCAACTCAGCAGGGCTTCCGGAGACATTTGGCTGGAGAAGTGGGGCTCCGGGCCCTTGGGGTGAGGAGCAAGAGGGGAACGTCTGGTCCATGGTGGAGATGTGGCTTCTCCAATCTGGCTGGGCCCGGAGAACCCTGACAATGCAGTGGGGAGGGGCTTCCTGGGGCTGGAGCTGCGACAGAGAGGGAATTAAAGAGAAGCGAGCACTGAGCCCCTGGCAACTGCAGATTCATTAATCGTCTGTGGGGAAAAGAATGGGAGGCATTTATATGATAAAGATGCTGGGAAATTAGAGGGAGCAGGGGTGCTGTTTACTGTTTTTATTTTATTTTTATTATCATTCAATTGCTTCAAGTCACCTGTAATTTTCTTAGGCTGTCACAATTACAAATCTTTGAGGATTATACAAGACACGCGCAGTCAGAAAGGTATAATTTAAACTTTCAGAGGTCTGAGGGCCTCAGCTTTTTCATCACCTCCCTGGCAGTCGGCCCTGATGGGCTGAATTAAGTGACCCCCCCTCAAGCCAGGTTCCAGTCCCCGGGCCTTGCGGTTTCACCACTAACTTGGGGCACATGGACACCTGTCCCCCAGAAAAGAGTTGTGACCTGCCGCCATGACAAACTGCATATTCCTGCCTCGCCCCCAGATGGCCCTCTGCCCGTGGGTGAGTCACCTGCCCTCCCTGCTCTGTCTCCCCTGCTGTTACGTGGGGACATCGATCCATAACTTGCAAGATTGTGTTTGGCTTCTATAAGACTGCGGTTGCTGTGTTCCAACAGCAATTCTCTAACACCAGCTGGGTGTCCCGCAATCACTTCAATTCTGACTGAATTTCTGACTTGGGATCAGCATCAGATTTCACAAGGTAAAGGGCAAGGTCACCAACAAAACCAGCCTTACTTCAGGCGTCAGATGCAAATGGGGTCTCCTGGGATGGGGAGAGAAAAGTAGTGTCTTTTCCTTACCCACCTCAAGGTTCATGGCTGAGACCCCCTATAACAAAAGACAGATTAACAAGGAAAAAGCATACCAGTATACTCAATAAAAGTTTTAAGTGACATGGGAGCTTTTAGCAATGAAGACTCAAGATCCAGGGAAAGCCGTATTTTTATGGACAGTCGTGCAGAAGTGCGACCGGAGGACAGAAGGATACGATCTAATGGTACTAAACGTGGGGCGGGGGCACTTAGCAAGGCCTGATCATTCAGATTCTTCCTGGCATCCCTGTGTGACATTTGTTCCCTCTGGGTAGAGGCCAGGACACCTGTCACAGGGGAGTCTTCAGGGAAGAAGGAGTGAGGGGCATTGCAGTTTCTATGGTCTGCTTCAGGACAGAGGGGGTGGGAGAAGATCAGAGAGACCTTTTTGCTTCTGCAGTTTTCTCAGTTTCCTTCAGAAATGTGCCGAGGGGCCATATTTTGGAGTAGCATTTCCTGCACCCCGTCACTGGCCCACCTGCACTTGTGTCTGACTTGGCTACAAGTTTGGGGGTTCCCATGGGCCGCTTTCAGGTTCAATAATTTTCTAAAACGACTCACAGAACTCACTGAAAGTACCACTGATTACAGTTTTATCATAAAGGATACGACTCAGGAACAGCCAAACGGTAGGGGTGGTGGTGGGTGGTTCACGGAACTTCAAGGCCCTTCCCTTGTGAAATCACCCTCCTAGCCCATCAACATGTCCACCAGCAGAGGGTCCACTGTGATTTGGTGTCCAGAGTTTTTATATGGGTTCCATTATGTGGGCACGATTGAGTCAATCGATGGCCGTGTGCTTGACTCAATCTCCAGTCCCTCTCCCCTCCCCAGAGGCTGAGGGTTAGGGCTGTAAATGCCCACTCTCTAATTCAAGTCTGGTCTTCCTGGCATGGCCAGCCTCTCCCTGGAAGCCATCTAAGGGCTCACAATTAGCATACGTAAACTTTAGTATGGTCAAAAGGAGTTTGTTATGAATAATAAAGACACTCCTATCAGGAAAACCCAAGAGTTTTTGAAGCTCTGTGCTAGGAACTGGGGACAAAGACCAGTTATATTCTTTATTATATCACAGTTCCCAAGTTATAGTTTTCTTATGAATCATGCCAGAGCATGTTAAAAGTGCAGCTTTCAGGGTCCTGTTGCTCCAGGCGATTCTGATACACGAGGTCTGGGCCGGGACCCACAGGTCTCCATTTCCACCATCCTCCCAGGGGATGTTGGTGGTGTCTGGATCATTTGTCGGGAATTGCTGATATAATATAATATACAGTAATGTGTGTGGAATTGCTCCGAAAACTGCGATGTTCAAACATTTGGCATTATCATAAGGACTGTCTTCTTTGAACACATCTGATTGGTGGATATGTTTTAAGTGTAATTGTAATTAAATATTAAAGCTGAAGGAAACTTAGAAACATTAGGAAATCTAGTTTCCTGGAATTCTTAGGAGAGTTTTTAGGAGCTGGGCAAGGTTGGAAGATGTGATTAGAAATGGGGACGTGCAAAGCCTAATGGAGACCAGAGTCGGGCCCTTGTGACGCTCCCTTATGTCTCCTGCGATACCCACCTCCCTTGCCCTGCTGTTCCCTCATTCCCTCCTTGTTCATCCCAAGGATGGGTGAGCCCTACTTGCTGCCTCTTCTCCAACTCCTAGGCTGACTGTAAAGGGTGTAGTCTGGGTCCTCTACAAACCTGGGACCTCAAAACGCTTGCAAGTTTCTGTATTGGTTTCTTGAACTATGGTCTTGGGACGCTTCCCAAAGAACCACCTGGAGAGTGACCCTGAATTAGTATTTTGGGGGGGTTGGCCAAGGAATTGGTATTTTAAACAAGTTCCCGAGGACCCTGGGCCTCTTCTTCCTCAGCAGGTGGCCTTGCCTCCTCCACCTTTCAGGAAGCCCAGTGCAAGCTGAGAAGTGTCAGCATATTGGCAAGCATATTGGTTCCTTCTCCCCAGCATTTGTGTTTCTACTCCTCATCCCATGTCCTGGCCAAGGCCCCAGTGGTGCTTCTGTCCTCGTCCAGCACCTTTCTCTGTTCCTCTCTCTTCTGCATCTTCCATGTCTTTCTTTCCACTGGTCTCTCTGGGTGGCCAGGTGTCCCCAGTCCTCCTGTCGGATACCTATTGTTCTCTGTCTCTGTGTTTCTGATCTGCGTGGGCTACTTTCCCACCTAGACTAATGGCATCACCACTCTTTCAACTTCCTCCACACCTCACAGCCGTCTATGACTGCTCTTTCTCCCTCGTTTCCACATCCAGTTGGGGCTACATCCCTTTATTTTACCTCTGCTCTTTGTTTTATATCCTCTTTTTTCTTTTCCTCCCCAGTTTGATCCCTACGCGGGGCCCTCACTTGCTCAAGTTGGGTCTATTGCTGTAGCTTCCTACTCTCTCAGGTCTGGCCTCCAAAACACCCTGAGCACGTGGCCCGTTGAATCACTTTAAGTCTTAGCTCTTTTCATGCCATTACGTGGTTCAAAATGCTTTTCTGACTCCCCACTACCAACAGAATAAGGCCCCCATCTTTAGCCACCACAATTTGGCCCCGATTTATTTTTCTAGATTTATCTTACACTACTCCCCTAAACTTTCAGTTCTCCAGAAATCCTAGATTCCAGCCCTCCTGGACTGAACACTTGCCGCATCCTTGCTGAACACTCACCTGTATCCTTGCTCTCTTCCAGCTCCCCCTTCAAGCTGTTCAGCTCCTTCCTTCCTTCCCCTCACCCCCAAACATAAGAGCCATCTCAGGAATCTCCAGAGCTCACCACTGGTCTCTTCTGTGATGTTTACCACTCTGCTTTGCTTTGTGATCATTTGTATATATGTCCTAACTTCCAAGATGTTCAGCTCCTTGAAGACAGGAAACAATCGGTGGGCCCAGCGAATAGGACTGCTGTAACTGAACAAGCACCTGCTGTGAGTACTAGGTCCTTCACATGCACTAACTTGAAAACTTATAACTACATTCCCATTTAGTTGTGATCTCTGTTTTAGAGATATGGAAATGGAAACTTAGGGAGATAAAGGCCAAAAAGCTAACGGGTGGCAGGGATGAGGTTCAAGCTTGAAATGACTCCAAAACCCATTCTCTTTCTCTTTCACAATGTGGCTCTTGAGGCAAATGAAAAAAAAAACTCCATGTTTATTGAGCAACTACTCTGTGCCAGTGCTGGCAGGGATCCCAAACTGGGCAAGACAATCCAATGAAATAATATATATGAAAATGACTAGCGCAGCACCTGGCACACACTAGGTGTTCGATAAATGCTAATCAAGGGATGGGTAGACATGGCGTCTACTCCATGCCTGTGCTTCCTTCCAGGGTAGAGGCTGAGTCCTCCCATGGAGGGCTGTGGAAGGAGCGCGGGGCCCTGAGATCTCATTCCGGCTTGGTCAAATGCAGTTCCCGTGACCTTCAGCAAGTCTCACAGCCTCTGCAGACCTCATTGCTCTCAGTGAAATGAAGAGTCCAGATGACTTTTTTCTAAGGTCTTTCCAACTCTACTAGGTGAGGTGATGCAGGGGTCAATGAGTTGTAAACAGGCAAAGCAAATGCAAACAGAAGTGATTATTTTAATACTTTAGATCCTTTCTGCAACAAAGGCATTTCTCTGGTTTTTAAGAAGATGGGATAATTTCCTTTCAGAGGCCAAGTTTCTGAGGCCAAGGTCCCCACTCTCATGGGCCAGCAGGGACACAGGGGCAGAGGACAAATGGCCACCATGCCCCATTGCATGGGTTGGGGGGCATTGCTTGGGGAGCCCTCTTGTCTCATGGGGCACTGACTTCTGTGGGATCTGGCCACGGTTGGCCGAGAGTTAATTAATGGCTGCAGTGCGAGTTAGCAGAAATAGCAATTGCTTTGATTAAGGGAGAGAGATGACTATGAGCTTTGTTTTAAGTAAAATGGACAAAGAAGGGATAAGAAATCATTCACTTTGCTTCCAGGACTGGGCCCATAGGTCTGGCCTTCCTCTGTCCTGGCAACTGACCCCTCAGGTTCCCCCAGGAAATCAGGATCAAGACTGCTGTGGGCTTTGTGGGTATGAATTTGAAGAGGGGCCCAAGATGCCCAGGAAGAGGTGCCAGGCGGCAGAGCTGATGAACCTGGGTGCAGTCAGGGGAAAGACACTAGCACACCACAGACAGTGCAAGTTCCCTCTCGAGGGCTGCCACAGGCAGGCACTGTGCCAAGCTCTTCCCCTGCATTTCCTCGTTTAATCTGCACACCCACTCTCGGAGGAAGGACGAACCCTCTGGTCACTTGGCTTGTGAGTAATGGAGCCACGTCTGTATGTCTTGGGTGACAAAATGATTACCCATTGTAATACACCTCCTCCTGCACAAGTAGAATGCAAGGAGGATGGAAAACATTGAGAACAAAAGGGTGAAGAGGAATTAAGAGCAGTGAGCTTAAGAGAGGAAAGGACTGAGTCCCAGCAGTCCTCAGACTTGCCAGATTGGCTGCTGGAAGCTTCTAATGCTAACATCTATTGAGCCCCTACAATGTGAGTGGCATGGTGCTAAGAAGCATTGCATGTACCAGTTCGTCTAATCCTCACAGTAACTGCACATGGTAGGTGTTCATGATGGTTAATTTTATACGTCAACTTGACTGGGCTAAGAGATGCCCAGATAGCTGGTAAGCACTATTTCTGTCTGTGAGGGTGATTCTGGAAGAGACTGGTATTTGAATTAGTAGACTGAATAAAGAATACCTGCTCTTACCAATGTGAGTGGGCATCGTGCAGTCTGTTGAGGGCCCGAATGGACCAAGAAGGCAGAGGAACGGGAAGTTCTCCCTCTCTCTCTCTGTTGAGCTGAGACGTCCATCTTCTCCTGCCCTTGCACATTGGTGCTCCTGGTTCTCAGGGCTTCAGACTCAGACAGAATTGCACCCCCAGCTTTCCTTTCTCCGGTTTGCAGATGGCATATGGTGGTCTTCTTGGCCTCCATAATTGTGTGAGCCAATTCCTGTAATAAATCTCCTTTTTTTATCATTTTCTCCATAGATAGGTAAGTACCCTATTGGTGCTGTTTCTCTGGAGAATCCGGACTAATACAGTGTTATTTTGCATAGGAGGAGATTAAATCTTGGAGAGGATAAACGTTTTGCACAAAGCCATGCTGCCAGTGAGAGTTGCTGGAATTTGAACCCAGGTCTGTCCTACTCTAATTATATACTGATTCCACCATCGAGCATCGCTGCCCTCTTCGCAGGACATCACAAAATGCTGGTAAGTCAAGCATTGGCATAAAGCACATCCCTCATCCCCAAGGGGAGGGGGAAGGGAGAAAGTGGGAAAGGGATGGGAGGGATTGGAGGGAAAAGAATACTTGTTGAGTCCTTCAAAGCAACTGCCATTTGGCTGAGTATTCCACGTGTTTAATCTCATTTAATTCTCACAACACCCGGGTAGGAAAGACATAATTGCCCACGTTTTGCAGATGAGTGTATTGAGGCTCAGAAATGGCAATTGATTTGCCTAAGGTCACAGAGATAGTAAGTGGTGGACTAAGAATTCCTATCCAGATGGGCCCAACTTCAAAGCCCGGGCTAATTAAAAATATAATTTTGTGCTAAATCAAATAGTAGCTCACACTAGATTCTATTAGAGGCAAGCTGTAGCAGAGTCCCATATTTAAAAGTAAATTTATAGTTGAAAGATTTACAATTAAGGCAATCATCAATTAAGTTATTTTTCTGGGAATAGGGAAAGGTTTGCTGTTATTGAATTTTTGCTGCAGCAGAATCAGGAGTCTTGTTTTAGAACCATGGAGTGTGTTCAATAAGGCAGGAGTTAGAGAGAGCAGCTCAGGGAAGCTGATCCAGGCCACATGCCCGGAAAGGGGACTGTTCAAGAGCTTTCTGGGCATGGAGAGCAGGCAGGAAGCACAGCCAGGTTGGGCGCTGCCTGGGAGAGTAGTTTTGGCTTAGTGTCTGCCAGAAAAGATCATATGCTCTAAAAAACAGGGACAGGGAGCAAACTAATGTGATCACATATCTTCCTTGCTCAATAGCGTTCAATGGCTCCCATTGTATGCTGAAGAAACCTCATAAGCCTTACCTTGAATTGCTCACTTTTTATTCCATGAACTCAATTCTGGGTCTTGGATTGTATTTTTCCCTTTTCCTCCTTTTCTCTTCCAAATCTACCTGGTAGATCCCTGCTTATTCTTCAGATTCCTTTCCAAGACACCTTCCTCCATGAAGTCTTCTCTGATTGCCCTTCTAGAAGCAAATTTTCTTCATTTACACTGTGCATGTGGCACTGATCACACAGTGCCTTGAATTCAGATTATTTATGTATATGTCTCATTTTTCCTACTGGGTTCATCCTCCCTGTGGGCAGACCCAAAAGCTCACACCTGCAGGTATATGAATCAACCAGTAACCAATGAACTAAAAGGTTAATGTCTTATCTATGATGCTATTGGATTTCAATAATGGTCAACATTTAAATTCAACAATTTAAAAGAACTTGCATTGAACTTGCATAAAAGTTAGAGATGTGAAACATTTTGAGAACTAGGTTGTTTGGCATTCATAAATGACAAATATTCACTTATTCATTCATTCGTTCATTCAATATCCTCAGTGTGGAATAATATTTTTTTCCCTGAGAATCTTGTTTGAAAGCTCAAGGATACAAGCTCCCTATGAGATTGAGTCTATTAGGAACTACAAATGCCACAGGTCCTTAGTGCTGTTCAGGCTTCCGGGGTGTGTGTGTGCACACATACACGCCACGTTTGCTGAGTTCCACATTTCACCAGTTACCATTCCACCTCCGGCTGCAGAAAGTGGCCTTCTGAGCAGGATTCATGGCTTGCCAGACATCCATCTCCTCCCATGGTTGGGTCAAGCCAAGGGAGAGAAATTGCAGGATGCTGCTAAATACTTGGTAACAAGCCAAGTAATGTCTCCCGCTTTCAACTCCCACATTGCACTTTGTGCATGACGGGAAGAAATAGAAACTCACAAGCACAGAAAATCTCTTGCCAGTTTGCACAGCAGCGTTGACACCTACCTTGTCTCTAGCATACTTGGAAGTTTGCAGAATTAAGTCAGCATTGTCACAACTTGGATCAGTCACAGTCAGAAAGGCAGCCCTACTGACTCTGGCCAAAAGCCAGGCGCTTCTCAGCTTCATCATTCTTTGCACAAATCTGGACTTCCCTGGATTTAAAAAAAAATCATCATTCTTTATTGGCTCCCTCCCATTTTGAAAGTTGGAGAGCAACCTCATTTTGAGTAGTAAGCAAGATGACATTTGCTCTGCTTGCTACATCTATAGACAGCACACACGGTGGTTAAGAATGTGGGTGGGGCTTTGGCGTTGGTATGAACCCACCCATTGTTTATTAGCTGTGGGTTTCATGGGGATTTTTTTGGTAGGAGGTCAAGATTCTTGATCTTGCTGTGCCTTTGTTTCCTCATCTGTAAAGCGGGACTAACAGTGGTACTGTGCTTCGCGGCTGTCCTGAGATTTACACAAGTTAAACAGTGTCAGACAAAGAGGACGGACTCACTGAGTATTATCCCTTATTAGATGCATAACTGCCAGTGGGAAAGTAATAGGCTCAGAAAATCTGCAGTAACTGGCTCTTCTCCCATATTAGTCAGGGTTCTCTAGAGAAACAGATCCAATAGGATATATAGAGATACAGAGAAAGAGATTTATTATAAGGGATTATGGAAGCCAAGAAGTCCCATGATCTTCCATCTGCAAGCTGGAGACCCAGGACAGCCTGTGAAACAGTAAGTCCAAGCCTGAGAGCCTGAGAACCAGGGAGCTGATGTCCAATGGCAGGAGAAGATGAATGTCCCAGCTCAAGCAGAGAGAGAGAACTCCCCCTTCCTCTGCCTTCTTGGTCTATTCGGGCCCTCAACAGACTGCACGATGCCCACCCACACTGATGACAGTAGATATTCTCTACTCAGTCTACTGATTCAAATACCAGTGTCTTCCAGAATCCCCCTCACAGACACACCCAGAAATAGTGCTTACCAGCTATCTGGGCATCCCTTAGCCCAGTCAAGTTGACACTTAACATTAAACCTCACAGTCCCAAAGACAGAAGCCTCATTTCTTTGCTTCTTTTCTCTGGATGATTCCTCAACTGAGGTTCAAGCATGAACATGAAGTTTTTAACATTTTTAGTTGAATATGATCCTAATTCAAGCTTCCTTTATTCTTCAGGTGAGTGCAGTAAGCATCCACTTACTGTTTCCTTTCAGGGAAGTGCTATGCTAGGGTATGGGAAGTCTCAAGAGTAAAAAGGTTGTGGGGACATGTCTTTGCCTTTAGGAAACCTGTAGTCTGTTTTGACTAAAGGAAAGGTGTCCAGCTTCTGTGAAACACCACCAAGTGCGGAAACTGTTGAAAATGAGATGCGAACCCAACATCTAGGTTATTGGCGCTAACCCGTATCACTATCCTGCCTCATTTTAATTATGCTTTCCCTTCTCTGCTAACATCAAATTAAAAAATCCTTGCTATAGTAGTCTAGCAACATTGTTATATTGTCATTCTGCAAATTATGTGGAAAGAACAAATTGTTTCCAGGCTAAGTTTCAAGTCAATTTATGAGCTTATGGACAAATTGCCCATTATTGCTTTCAAAAAATTTAAATACTGTGTCAATGGACTAATTTTCAGTCTTCAAAAAAGAATACCATCTCACATGTTTCTGGAGCTTTAAGATTTATAAATCTCGCTGCCATGCATTTTCCCTCTGAATGCTTATGCCAACGACACTGGGAAGGAAGGAAGGTGGATTATTTATTCTCCATCTCGGTGTACAGTAGCAGAGGCTTGCAGAGGTCAAACGTCTCGCCTGTGTTCATGCACCGAAGGGGCTGGTAAAGTTTTGGAACCCAGGAAGCCTGAGTCCAAATCCACTGTTCTTTTTGCTACGTTACTCTCTAGTCAACTAGTTATGCACCATTTAACTAACATTTAATTAGCTGAAAGTGGAACGAGATAACCTTGAAATTAATTCAAGTTAATGTTAAATTTGCTAACTTTTTATTAGTTGAATGTTTTCATTAACTTTTCCAATGGCTGCTTTTTTGAACCCCCTCACAGCAGTGTACAGAATTGAGAAAGTGCTCAATAAGTATTTATCGAACAAACAAATAGCTTAGCTGGCCGGGTTTGGCTGCAGGATGGGGTTAGAAGGTTGAATCACCGGAGACAAAGTTGAACACTTAATCCACTCTTTCATTTGTCAAGTATTAATTCTCTATGTACGGCGCTCCATGGAGTAGAATATTGCACTCACGTGGCCTTTAGCAAGTTTTTTAACCTCTCTGAGCCTCAGTTGTCTTGGCTTTAAAAATGGAAAATAATAACAGTACCCAATTCAGGGGACTGTCATTAGGATCAAATAAGACAATATATTGAAAGAGCTTGGTATAGAGGGTAGCATGTGGTGTTGGGTGCTCAGTAAATGGGAAAGATAATAATTATCAATCTCCGTGCTATACACTTATGTGTGGTTCACACCCCAAGGTTCCAGAGGCTGCAATGAAGCGGTTTCTTGCACTCTGAAACGCAGGCAGAGAAAGACACAGTTAATTTGTTTCAGAGCAGAGTAAGGGAACAGAGGGAAGCTATGGAGGCAGAGCTGAGTTTCTGAGGTCTCAACTGAAGAAAGGGTCTTCCCCCTTAATTTTAGGTCACAATGAGGGAAGGGACCTAGGAGGTTGGGTGTTGATCCCATGCCACACTCCACACGGGGCCTCCACTCAGCATCCTTGGGGAATTTTGGGTCCTGGGGCCCGGGATCAGATGTGTGTACAGGGATGTAGGGATGGGGGTTGCGATTCAGGCACCGTGCTGGGTTGAGGCTACAGGGAGACAAAAGTGATCTGGCAGGGTGCAGAGAGATTGGATCTTCTCCCACGGGCCCTCCATTCCCTTTCTGCAGTGCAAGGAAAAGCATCTGTTTGGGCCCCTGGAGAGTGCCTGCCTCTACCTTCGTGGGCAGAATGCTCCTGCAGCTGAGCACTGGGAAGACAGGGGAGAGGGCCAGAGTTCTTGCCTCATCCCCTGCCAGATGGGGAAGGGGCGCATGTGGGTGCAAAGAGACCCTCCATTTTGACAGAGCCCCGGCCGGGCTGCAGTCTCGGGGGGAAGCAGTGGATACAGTTGCTCCAGTAAACGCAGCGGCTGGAGAGCTCACTTCCAGTCTGACACTTGTGCTGGCCCCAGAGCAGCCGCCTCCTACCCCTGCCAGAGGAAGTCACTTAGGAAGGCAGCAAAGCAGCTGCCACCGATCTCCCAGCAGTTGGCCTCCATCAGGGAGAGGATGGCCACGGGAGCCAGGGAGGGCCAGGGTGGCAGGGGTGAAAAGCACACAGCTCTGTTGACAGTTTGTCCTCGCTGGGTTCCTAAATCCCAAAGGGATTCTGGGGGGAGTCTTGGTGGATGAGACAAATGGCCGATCGTCTGCATCCAGGTGGCAGCTGTCTTCAGCCCTCTCTCCCATGGGAAGAAAAGAGTAAAATGCCAGTTTTCTGCTTGACTCTTATGGGAGTGTGTGGGTTTATCTTAATTTGTCCTGGCTGCCCACAAGGTTTATTTTCCTTTCTCCATTTCTGTGTGTCTGGTGTGTCCTATGTGTTCATTCCCAATCTGTGTGTGTCCTGATGTCTCATGTCTGTCCCCAGGCTTTTCTTCCCTGGTTGTAGTCGAGCCGTGGTTCCCAACGAGGAAGGTGGTATTGCCCTCTGCAGCAGTGCTGCTTGGAAATGTGTGGGATTTGGGCTGTCTCAGTGACTAGGGGCCATTACTGACTGTCAACAATCTATGCTTAGGGACCAGGGACGCTGAGCATCCTACAATGAGCAGACCAGTCCACACAACAAAGACTCGCCCCACCCCACATGCCAATAGTGGGTCCCTGTTAAAAGTATAGGGAGAGAGGGATAAGGGTACTAGGAGATGACTGGGCTCGTGGGGGAGTGATTCATGCTAACCAAACTCATAAGAGACTGATAAAGAATTGCAGAGGAATAATTTATAAAGAGGCTGTTCCTTTTCGGTAGACAGAAGACTTCTTTCTACCTGCTCTCTGGAGCACTCCCTTCTACCAGGACAATAGGGAAAGTGAATGAACAGTTCAAATGTGAGCATGGATTGGGGGCTAGTGGACACTACATGGTGAGGCACCCATGCACTGATGACTCCTTTATCCCTGCTGCCAATGCCTTGCTCCCTAGAGCCCAGAATCCTTGTGTCAGTCTGTGTCTCTGTCTGTTAGCCAGTGCTGGGTGAACCCCAACAAACACCTGCTTTTTGGGCTGCTACCACTCAAAGACCTAGGAAATAGGGTCCTTGCCCTGAGGTTGTGCTTTAGACGGCCCCACCTTGCCCTTGTCCTACCTGGGACCTTGGAATGTCCTGGCCAAACAGCCTCAAGCCCACTCCCACGGCCTCTTTCCCAGATCCATCGCTGGCGTGCATATCCTGGGGCACAAGGCAGGCTGAGGAGCAGCCGTTTGGCAGGGTGTGGGAAGGCAGAGAACGGACACACCTGAGCTCTGGGATAAAGCCGATCATCAGAGCCTTTCCCCCAGGGAGTCCCAGGATCTTAATTATGGTCACATCCAGTCCTCCTGGGGAAATGCCTGTGTTACCTTGATTGGATTTGAGGCCATTCACTCTTAGCTCACCAGGGCTTGAATTTTTGTCCAGCGACTTCTCAGAAGGTTAATCACATACATTTTGTTGACTTTTACAAATGTCCACATTTCTTCTAAGGGGTCTTTGTGGCAGATGAGGGGGTAAAGAGGGACCGAGTTCATGGCGACTTCCCACACTTACAGTGACGAAGCCCTGTGGTGTCAGCTGCGTCCTCCGTTACCCCCAGCTCTGTCCTTACATGTCTGTTCCTATATCCATTTGCCCCAGTTCTGTTTCTTCCATTTTCATAAAATTTCTATCTTTTGGGGACCAGGGCACACAACCATAAACTTATCCCATCAAACTGTACATTTGTGGGGTCGGTATAGCCTCCATATAAACATTAGAGGTGTTGATGTTTCAGCCTGCAGTCCTAGCAGTTTCTTTGATCTTTTATTGACCAGTAAATTATTTATTGGGTCTGTCATAAACATAAACCAAAGCCTATAAATTATATTCATAGTATCACAAAAATCTCCCCTCCTGCCTGGCATCTTCAGACGTGGATAGTGGTCCTGTTGGACATGCAGCAGCCAGGCTGGAGTGGTACCATCCTCCACCCCCCACCCCTGTCCACCCACCGCCTTTCTCATACCCTTTCTCCATTGCTTTCCTTTGAGCTGTTTGCCTTCTTTCCACAATTTTGCTTCATTTTCCCTTCCCTCTATTTTTTGGAATCCAAGGTGAGATTTTAGTGAGGGTTGTTGTTAAGGCCCCTCTGCTCCTCTCTGGCCTCCAGGTGGCCACATCTCATCCCAGCCTGCATCCCAGGCCGGTCTCCGGTCCTCCTTACAGAAACCCGACATCCCCAGCCCCAGCCCACAGCTCCAGGCCTAACGGCTGATCCAATCCCTTGCAATCCATCTGCCTTGAAGGCCTAGAACACCTGTCAACTCCTGGGAAAATGAACTGGCCCCAATCGATGGCCAGTTCCAACTGACACTTTGGGCTGTCAGGAGGGGAGTTTATCACAGAGCATGTGTGGGTGTGTGTGCACGGGAACAGACACTACCAGCCATTCGGCACCTCCTTTCATTTTATTTTTCCTTTAGCTTTTAAATAGCACCTTCTTCAATTAAAGTGGCAAGGCAGAGCAGACAAGGAAATCAGTGGCTCTCTTCCCGAACATCAATAAAACAAATTTCTCTCCGGGATACCTATTTGTTATTTGGATATCAGACTAACTGTAATCTGTTTCCATTTTCCTTCTCCGTGTCCCCCGCCAGAAGCTACAGGCTCCGCCGTGGAGATCCTGCTGTTTCCATTTGGCTGAACGAGGGGATGGATTAGATTGCTATTTGCTATGCGGACGCTCCCATCCGATATCCATTAGATGTGTCAGGAGAGTCCTGAAAATGTGTCTTTCCTATTTATTTGGCGTGGTGGGGTGGGAGAGCAGTGGTCGTGGTGGTGGGGCTCTTGGAAGACGTCACTAGCCGCCTCAAAGATTCCAACGTGGCTTTCTTCTTCTTCTTGCTTGGTAATAAATCATGGCCCTAGTTATTTCTATTCTAAGAGGTATGGATATCAGGAATCTGATATAAAAGGGGAGGAAGCTAGACCTCAGTTGAAGGTGGGCAGAGTGCCTTTGATGCAGTATCCTAGAAAGTCCAGTGCATAAGGAGCTCCATTGTATAGATGAGGAAACTGAGGCCCAGAGAAATTACACAGATTGTTTCCATTCTTTCCTCTGTCTTTCCTGCTGCCAGTTCTCTTGAGGAGTGTCCTCCAGCTTAGCCACCTGCTGCCCACAAGCCTTGAGAAGCCAGGAGCAGATGTGCCATTCATCTATGGATTTGCAGCGATCAGGAAGGCAGGGGCCACATGCACTATTTTGCTGTGCCCTATGAAATGCCTAGCATGGTGCCGGGCACAAGGCAAGCTCATGATACATCCTGAGTGGTTGAGCCCTTGGGGTCACTTCTGAGGTCATCACCTTCTATAGCCTTTGTTTAGTAAGTCCTCGCCACATGCGGTCTTACCCAAACCTTCTGGCTGCCTGAGTTCTCCGGGTCTTGTGGAAGGGGCTGGAGGGCCCCTTCCTTCTGTCCTGGCCAGTGGACCTGCATCTCCTCTCCTTCCCACTGGTCCCTGTCCTGTCCCACCTCCATGGGTGATCTGTAGCTGGGGACAGCCTTGGTCTTCCCCCACCCCCAGCTTCTCCACCGTCTGCTGTGTTTCAGCTGTCCCCCACTTCAGGGGGATGACTCCTTTTTAAAGGGAGTGTTGTTCCCTTTGACACCGACAATCCTTCAGAATTGACAAGACCCGTCTCTGCAGCTCACAGCCTGCCACCCGGCGCTCAGCCTGGGGCCTAGGTGACTTGTCATCTTCTCTTGTCAGTCGCAGGCTCCTGCTCCTCCCTCCCCACTGGAGCCTTAATCTGCTCCCTTTGATAACACAATTGTCTCCATGGTGCTGAGCAGCCCTCGCGGCACTGCAGGGGCTCCCAGCCCATGGAGAAAGATGGAAATACCAGCGACAAAGCCCTTCTGGAGAAAAGAATAACGTCCATCTCCAGGTCTGTGCCCCACTCCCCTGCCTTTTCCTGCTCCTTGGAAAAAAATCGCTAGCAGGGAAGATGCATAGAAACTAGGAGAAGGGCAGAAGGCCCGCAGACAGAAGGCTCCATTTGCCACTGCTGTTCCAAGAGGGATTATTTATTTTCCTATCTTAACAGAGCGTCCGAGAGAGCTGGCTCCTGCCCTGGTGCGATGGGGGAGCAGGTGACCCCCAGCAGGACAGGCCCAGCTTCCAGACGCTGGCCAGGAGCTGCTGGGCCTAGAGTGGCCCCATCATGCCTCCTCCTTACGATGCCATGGGACTCAGCTCTGGGGGGCGGGGAGCCCGGCAGCGGTGGGGAGATGGTGCAGGGTTTGGAATTCCCAGTGATCTCTCTGTGGTGCCTATGGCTTGGCGTGGAAGATGCTCACGCCTCGCTCAAGTCAGCCCCCAGTGTTTGTACTTTCTGGGAATTCTGCTCGACTCCTCCGGCCTCTGGGCAGGGCTGCCTCTGAGAGTCCCTCTCTTGGGCTGTGTGGCCTGCTACGCCAAGGGCGCTGGGCCAGCTCTCGGGGCCTTGGGGTCAGCTCCTCCTGTGCAGAGAGGAAAGTTGGCGAAAAGATATACAGATTTGTGCGGTTACTCACCAGGAGGTGTAAGTTTCCTAACCTTAGATTTCCTCACCTATAAAACACACTAATAGACTTACTTTTGGTGATCATCACATGATCTACATAAAAAACTTAGTTTCTGTACCCACCTCCCTGCCATGCTTCGCTGATACCAAAATCTGAGGATGCCTCCTGCTGCGGGCCCTGGGGATCCCGCAGATGTCAAAAGTTGGCCCTGGGTACCCGCGAGTTCCATGTCCCATGAATACGGTATTTTGGACCCATGGTTAATTCGACCTGGGGATGGAACTGTGGATACGAAGGACCGACTGTTCTAGGAAACGGGAAAGTCCTCAGCGCAGCTGTGTTTATCAGGTCTCAGCTTCCTCATCCATGAGGTGGAGGGTGATCTTGGCTGCCCTGCCGACCTCCGGATTACAATAGAGCCACACGAGGAGCTGGGCGTGAAAATCCTTTGGAAACATGAAGTCCGTGAGAGATGGTTATTTATAACCTTCTTGTGTACCCATGTGTCTGTCACTTAGGGGAGAGGGAATAGGATGGAACCTGCCTTAAACTCTCAGAAATGGTTTCCAGGCTGCCCAAATTCCTTTCTGGCCCCTTCTTGGGAGTTCCCTGGCCTCTGCTTGCCTGGCCTCACATATTCCCCAGCCTCTGTTGCTGCTTCCTTGATAAGCCCCGCCCCAGGACAAAATGTGACACCATGCACAGTTGACAGCAAGGCTCTTGGAGATCAGGTTCCTTCCATCTTCCTCTCTTGCTGTTCTCCCATTCACAGCTCTAGTGCATCTGAATTTTGACTTGTTAGAAAGTGCCATGTTTTCTCCTGTCTCTGGGCCTTTGCACATGCTGTTTCCCCTGCCTGCTAACTCCTACTCATCCTTCGAACCCTGGTTTAGTTGCCACTTCCTCCAGGAATCCTTTTGCAGCAGGTTGGGTGTCCCTGATCCAAGCCCTAGCAGCACATTTATCTCCCTCTACCATAGTTAACTCCTTGTTTATTTATGTTTTCCACTTGCCTGTGAACTCCTGGAGGGTAAGGCCATGCCTGTTTGTTCTGTGGTATATTCCCAACACCCAGCACAGTGCCCAACATACAGCAGGTGATCAGCAAACACTCGTGACAGGAAGGAATGGTAGGCTGGCCTAGGGCAAAAGAATCAGGTGGATTCTGCCTTAGTGATTTACCGAGAGCCATTCCATTCATCGAGTATTTATTAAGTCCCTCTGTGAGCCAGAGTGTCCTCTAAGCCCAGGGAGCTCCTGGGCTGCAGGTCTGCCCGCAGAGGTGTACGTAATGTGCAGCAGACGTCGTATCAGCAGAGCAGGTGAGAGTGGGGTGAGGTGGCTCTGGGGGAGCCCTCTGCACCTGGGCATGACCCCAGGCCCCCAGCCTTTCTCCCTAGGCCCAGACTCTTCCAAGGCCAGTCTGACCTTGGTCATTCCCAGCAGAGGTGTCTCTCCCTAGCCCAGGCCTCACCTGCTTTCTATTTCCACCTTGTCTGTGGATTTCTCGTGCTGAGCAGCAGCAGCGTGGGAGGAGAGAGGTGGGACTGTGCCCAGCTAATCCAGCCAGGGGCCCCAGCCCGGCTCTGGGAAGTCCTGCTGGAATATTAATATTCTGAGAAGGAAGCCAGTGATTACATTTTAGACTTGCAAATGGGCTTGGTAAATAGGCTTTGCTGAGAGGTGGGACAGACAGCTGGACCAGCCAGCAATAACAGCTGGGAGCAGCAGCTCAGTGGCAATTAAGGAAGAGATTTGCTCCCCCAGAAAGGGGACTCTCCAGAGGGTGCTTCCTGGGCAGAGGTCTTTTAAGTGACTTCATTTAGGCAGTTCTTGCTCCCCTTCAGAGTAGAAGTCCCCAGACATTGCACTTTCTCTCTATCTATCTGAAGACCAGAGGGGAAGAATGCACCCAATGACAGGAGAACACATACACACTCATGTGCATGGTGCCTATTGAAGAACTCCTTCATTCATTCATCCACCCATGCATTCATTCCCCCAATAATATGTATTGTGCACCCTTTCTCCATCGGGCATTGTACTGGGTTCTGGGGACATTGCAGCAAGGAAGACTTTCATCCCCCACCCTTTCCTCCAAATCAGCATGTGGTCCAGGTCCAGGACAGAAGTCAGAACACACTCAGCTGTTCAGTTTGCCTCTGTCAGACCCAGGTCACTTTTCTATCCCAAACTGAGGTGAGCACAGTGGACACGTCACATGGACACAGGTTGGGATGGTCTGGCCCTCTGACCATCTTTGTGTTCCCAGCACCATTTCTGTAAAGAAAAGAAGTCAAAACCACGCAGGTGGCCGGACCTCTGGCTGTTGCAGCTCATCTGGTGCCTGGTACAAATTAGAAACAAGGGCTCTTTCCTCGAGACTCATCACTGCCATCTGCTGGAAAACTGTCACAATAGATGTACAAGTCTACGTGGCCACCATGTGAATGGTGTCCCCTGGATTTGCTCAGGCATCTCCTTCCTGTCTGGGTGATCTTGGTCTGTCGTTTAGGATGATCAGCCCTGTGGTTCCACAGGGCGGTGGCCACTGCCAGCTACCTCGAGAGAAAAGTGCAATGTTGTGTCCAGCCCTAAAACACCTGAAAAGCCAGAACCAATCTTTGTTTGCTATGATCGAGGGCAGAAAAGTATACTAAACTACATGTGAAAATCTAAGGTGGAAAATAATTTTCCTTTCCTTCTTCCTTATGCATTTCTCTCCTCTAGTCCATGCTGGAGACCGACAGCATCACCACTCAGACAGATGCAAAACACTTGGCCAAGAACAATCCCCAGCTCCTTGGCTCCTAACACTCACATATTCTTTGGAGGAACTCTTGAAGTATTTTTATTTAAGGTTCATTGTCTCATAGTTTAATTTAAAGAATAAATCTCTGGCCTGAAACCCCTTTGTCCACAGAGGAGATAGCCAACAAAAAGATGGATTTAATCAATAAAAAACAAAAACTCAAGTTTGCCTTAAAGTATGCTGAGGGCCTCTATTTCCAATCTCATGTGTACCGCAGTGTGCACACATGTGCTCTACAGTGTACACACACACACACACACACACACACGTCTGCACCTGTGCGTGCAGGGGCTGGGAATAGATGAGCCAGTGCCTAGCCTGGTGCCTTTTGCCCACCACGTCAATAAATTTGGGTTGATGAAAATGGTTGGTGGTGCCACCAATGACTGGGAACTTCCCTTTTCTGAGTTTTGGGTTCGTTGCATGTAAAATAAAGGTGTCAGCTCTGTGTGATGTCATTGCCTACCCTTAAACCCAATGGTTTTGTGAAATGGTGTGAGAGTGTCCAGGAGCATGTTCCCGGGGGCTGGTGGCTCCAGATGCAAAGACACTCACCAGGCCCCCAGATGGCAGGAAAGGGCTGACCCAGGAGCCTGGATCAGTCAGAAACAGCACATTCCCAGAACGAGCATCCCCGAGCTGCTTTCCCTGGCCCTGGGAATGCAGGGACTGGACCCCTTCAGCTGTGAAAGCTGTCACCTGCTTTCTGTCTTGAATTCCTTATCCCTTCCCTCACTTACATCATCTATTCAATACAGCTCAATCTCCAAGTTAAAGCAGCTCTGAGCAAACACACTGAGCCTGGCGGTGCGCATCGGGAAGAGTCAATACTCCTCTGGGGCAGTGCTGGCTGTCTTGGCCGTGAGACACACCAGGCTCCAGGCTCGAGGGGCTCTGGGGAGGACCAATGCATTGTGGGCTAAGAGACAGAGGACCCCTTACCTGGTCCTGGCTCGTATCCATCCATTGATCTGTTTGGGCGCTGAATAAACACTCACCGAGGCCCTGTGTGTGGGCTCTGTGTTGTGGGCTGTGGGGTTGCACAGATGAATGAGACTTGATTTCAGCCTGAAGAGCTCACACAGACCACCACCCACCACAAGGCCAAATGTGTTACCCAAATGCCATGGGGGTTCTGGGACACGGAGCCACCCTCAGCTAGAGATTAGGAAATGCTGTACAGAGAGCCAGCGTTCGAGGTGGCGATTAGAGGACAGCTGTAATTTCAGCAGGTCTTCAGGATGTGCCGAGGACAAGAAGGAGGTATTTGAGCAGAGGGCAATCACCAGGGAAACGATGTGGAGAAAGCACGTGGCACAGCTGGCGTGTGGCATGTCATGAAGTCTGGCTGCATTTCAACTGGGGAGAGGAATGGGAGAATATGGGACAGGGAGGGCAAGTGGGGACTGATCAGCAATCGAAGTCAACCAAGGTTGGTGTGGTAGATAGAATAATGACCCCCAAAGATGTCCGTGTTTTAATCCCCGGAACCTGTGAATATATCACTCTCCATGGTTGCAGACACTTTGCAGATGTTATGAAATTAAGCATCTGAGATGGGGAAATTGCCCTGGATTATCCAGGTGAACCCCAGGTAATCACAAAGGTCCTCATAAAAGAGAGACAGTCAAGTTAAGGGAGGAGAAGGCCATGTGATAACAAAAGCAGAAATTGAAATGATGCAGCCACCAGCCAAGGTATTCTAGCAGCCTGTAGAAATTTGAAGAGGCAAGGAGTGGATTCTGCCCTGGAAACTTCCAAGGAGGCACCGCGCTGCCCACACCTAGATTTTATCCCTGTAAGACTCATTTTGGACTTCTGACCTCTAGAACTGTGAGTGAGTAAATTTGTTCTGCTTTTAACCAAGAAATTGGCAGTGATTAGTTATAGTAACAATAGGAAACTAATACAGTTGGAAACATTCCTCTAGCTGTTGTGGTTTCTAACGTAAGGCAAGTTATTTGCATTTTCTATTAGACTCCAGTCTCCTCATCTTTTGAGGGGGTTAAGAGTAGTATTTGCGTCTTAGGGTTTTAAGGACGAACCAAGATTACGTATGCGCAGCGCCTGCACTTGGAAAGCACCCACTGAGTTACAGCCATGCAGGGCTCAGCACCTCATGCTCAGCTTCCGCTCCTCTCCCCAGCCTGCCTCCTTCCAGTAGAGTTTTCTCACTGTCTCCTCCTATAGCTGAGCGACTTCAATAACTCAGGCTGCTGAAGCCTCCCTGGGCTCTTATGTTTCCGGTAAAGATACCGCTCAGACTACAGACCATTTAAAACACAGTGTGAGGAATTAGATGCCTACTCATGGACCTGCCATAACATTCACAGATCTTAACAGCTATTGATAAAATATTAATGTTTAAAAAATTAGTTGTATATTTTATTGTAAGCACAAGTAAGAAAACGTATGCTTTCTTTTAGGTGCAACATTTAATGAGTATAACGATTGAATCCTTGAGAGATCCATGTGTAGTTGTTGTGACTAAGTTCAGGTTTTGGAAGGTACACACAGATTGTGTTAGAAGTTTGTCCCTGTGACAGACCCAGAAACACATGTAGTTCTCATAAACATATCTTTTTAACAGCTTTTTTGAGGTATAATTGACATACAATTAACTGTACCTATTTAAAATGTACAATTTGATAAATTTTGACATATCTATATACCTACGAAATTATCATAGGTGATTAAGATAACAAACATATTCATCATGCCCCCAAATTTCCTCATGTCCCTTGGTAATCCATCCTGCTGTCTCTCCCCATCCTTTCTCCCAATTCTTGCCCCCCTCCCCACTGATATGATTTCTGTCACTATTGATTAGTTTATGTGTTCTAGAATTTAGTAGAAATGGAATCATACATTATGCATTCTTTTTTTTTTTTTGAGCCAGAGTCTTACTCTGTTGGCCTGGGCTAGAGTGAGTGCCGTGGCGTCAGCCTAGCTCACAGCAACCTCACACTCCTGGGCTCAAGTGATCCTCCTGCCTCAGTCTCCCCAGTAGCTGGGACTACCGGCACGCAGCACCATGCCTGGCTAATTTTTTCTATATATTTTTAGCTGTCCAATTAATTTCTTTCTATTTTTGGTAGAGACGGGGTCTCGTTCTTGCTCAGGCTGGTCTCGAACTCCTGAGCTCAAACGATCTGCCCGCCTCGGCCTCCCAGAGAGCTAGGATTACAGGTGTGAGCCACCGCACCCGGCCTATGCGTTCTTTTTTGTCTGGCATCTTTCACTCACCATAAATGATTCATGCATGTGATCATGTGGGTCAGTAGTTCAGTCCTTTTCATTACTGAGTTGTATTCCATTGCGTGGATATACCACAGTTTGTTTATCCATTCTCCAGTTGATGAGCATTTGGATCATTTCCGGTTTGGGATTGTTACACATAAAGCTGCTATGAACATTCATGTAAAAGTGTATGGGTATATGCTATCATTTATCTTGAGCAAACACCTAAGAGAGGAATGGCTGTACCACATGGTAGGTATATATTTAACTTTTTAAGAAACTGCCAAATTGTTTTCCAAATGGTTGTACCATTTTTCATTCTCACCAGCAGTTTATGAGAGTACCTTACCAACACTTCCTATGGTCAGCTTTTTTCATGTTAGCCACTCTGCTGGACATGAAGTGCATCTCATCATGGTTTTAGTCTACATTTCTGTAATGACTAATGATGTTGAATATGTTTTCATTGCTTGTTTGCCATCCATATGTCTCCTCTGGTGAATCTTTCACTCTTTAAAAAACCTGTGTTTGTTTTATTATTGAGTTTTTAAAGCTCTTTATTTGTTATATCTAAGAAATCTTTGCCTAACCTCAGGTCCCAAAGATATTTTTCTATGTTTTCTTCTAGAAATTTTATTGTTTTAGGTTTCACATTTAGCACTGTGCTTCATTCTGAGTTAATTTTTGTCTGCAGTAGGATATGTGGATCGAAGTTACTTTTCCGGAATATGGATATTCAACTGTTCCAGCACCATTTGTCGAAAAGGCTATGTTCTCTCCACCGAATTGCCTTTGTACCTTTGTCAACTTGCAGGAGAAAAAGTCATATCTTTCCTTCACCTGTTGCTAGGTTTCTGGCTGAGAAACCTATACTAAAAGAGTGATGAACAAGAGAAAAGCATAACAAATTTCCTTTTTTGATTTAGAATAAGTTTTATGTGACATGGGAGCCTTTAGAAATAAAGATCCAAGAAACAGAGAAACCTGTGTATTTTTATGCTTATGTTTGGGAAGAGTGGACAGTCATGCAGGTGTATGACTGGGCAAAGGGATTGTAATCTACTGATAACAAACTGGGAGGACTTAGCAAGACCTGTTTGTTCGGATTCTTACCTGTGTCCCTGTGTCTTCAGAGATAAGGACATTGAGGGTCTTCTAATGACCTAACTAAGAGAAGGGGATAAGGGGTGAGAGGAAGGTAGGAGTGACCTTCCTGCTTCTACTGCCTTCTCAGATGCCAAGATGCCATATTTTGGGGTAGCATAATCTGAGCACCATCATCAAAAATTAGCTGTCCACTGACAAAGATTCTTTGCTTGCCAAACTTTACTTAGGCTTCTAAACCTTCTCCTAGGACCAAGTGGGCACTTCGTTGTAAAATCCAGTTTTAGCAAATAAAGCTGCCAAGGCAGTTTATCAAGAATTCCTCACCCTCAATATCTTCTTCCTCAGCTATAAATCCCCACGTCTCCATGGTGTATTTGGAACATAACCCGGTTCCATACTGGAGTCTCTCTTCCCCTATTGCAATAGTCCCGAATAAGATTTGTCTTCACCACTTCAACTTCTCTCCAGCTCTGGTTTTCTTTGATACTGTAGTTGGGGCACAGAAGATGACACCCCAAAGTATGGAGCCTCGGCATGCTGGGCATTTTTGAATGAGAGAAAATTGGAAGGCCTCGGAAGCTGCCTCAGAACCAAGGACATTCTCACCTTCTCTTGTTTCTCCCCCACCAAGCTCAGGGAAGGGCTTTCTCTGGAAGTTTCCTTATCTGACCGAGAAAAACTTCTTCCAAAAGAAATGCAATTGTCTAAAGGCCCCCTTCCCTGGGAATCTCATCGCATAACCAGGAAAGACTGACCACTGGGGAAGAGAAAAGACTCAAAATCATTACCACGTTAAGACTGTTCATCTGTTCTCCTGAGGGCTACATATTAAGACAAGCTTTGTTCGTAGTGAAGTTCTGCCCCTCACCTTTCCACCTCCCTGCCCCCCAGAGTTCAGAGGAGCTTTGTCCCAGACCATGGTCTGTTCTTTGGGCTCATTCAGCTCCCCCCAGAATGACTCAAAATGACCTCCATTCCCCATTTCCCTCTCCCCTATGAAGAGAGTATTTAAGCCTCAACCATCTGGCCCTTCTTTGAGTCTCTTGTTTTATACGGCTCCTGTGCTAATGATAGGGAAAACCTCCATCTATTACTTGGCGCATCAGCCACCTGAGACCCCCACCCCTCACGGAAGACCCACATCAGCATAATACTAACCCATTACGTGGCCCATCAACTAATCTATTACCTGGTGCCTCAACATAATACTAACATATTACCTGACACATCAACTAACCTATTACCTTAGCCATCTGAGACCCCACTCCTCGGACCACCTCAACTTAATAAAAGTGGGAAAAATTGGGTAGACAGGGCTCAGAATTTGGTGGCGAGACCCCGCTGAGCCCACCGTCGAATAAACTTTGACTCTCCACGTGCTGCTTGGTTTGTCCTCAGGACCACCCGCTGTAACACTTGCCGTGACACTCGCGCACATTAACAAATGTGCATGCCTTTCCTACTGATAACCTGTCTCCTGTTAGTTCATTTCAGGGGACTTGAACCTTCAGAGGGGAAGGGAAACGTTTTGCCCCTAAACTACATATGTATGGAGTCTTATAAATATTTCTGTATACCCTTTCAAGTATAAAATAAGTAATGTATTTAGCATTGCACATTGTAGAAATTCTAAGATTATTTTTTAAAAGTTCCAGTCAACGAATGCTCATAAATGAGCATAATAAACATACCTGTCAACTATTTGTGTCAGGATTTATAAAGGTGCTATTGCTTTGCTTTTAATAATACTTTGAACTGGAATGAGTCATGAAAACCACACCTAGTGGAGCCTTGGGGAATCATACCTCAGCATTTTATAAATGCTGCTCAGTAAAATTTTGATATTAAGCTCCGTGCCTTTCCAGTTCCTTTAACCCTCTCACTTCTCCGCCTGGTGATTTGAGTTACCAGGAGGGCTTTCTCCACGCACTGCCTTTAGGGTAGGGACCATGCAGAGAGAACAAAGAGTCCCCTTCCTGGCTTTTGAGCTCTTAAGTAGCCTTTTGTAAATCTATTGTAGAGGCAATGGTATTGAGAGCCAAGGATTTCAATTCTAAGGGCAAGGTGCTTGAGAGAAAAAAAGGTATTTTTGAATTTCAAAAGCTTAGCTTTAAATATCAAAAGCAAAAGCCAGAGGGCTCAGAGGACAGGTTTTATGTCATAAACCAGACTGTAAAGAGGAACAGTCTCTTTCTCAGCCCAAAAAGAGATAAGATTTCAACCAAGGGGTGAGGTGGGGTGGAGGAGGGAGAATCGAACTTGATTCAGGTTTAAACTGGTGGGTCCCTGGGAAGGGGCTCAGGGATCCCTCCCACTGGGCCAAGGGCTGCAGTGCTGTCAGGCTTGGGGATACCCCAAGGAGAAGAGCTATTGCCTGGCCACCCGGAGTGCAGCCCGTGTCCACTGGGACCACACCTAAGCAGTGTGGGAGCAGAGGCTGAAGGTGTCTGGGCCCCACGAGACAGCCTATCCAAATCCTTACACCCCAGTATGGGGTGGGGAGGGAGGCAAGAGTTCCTGCACTCCCCAGGAAGGGCCTGGCAGTGGCCGTGAAGGCTGGTGGCCTGGAAGAGGCATTCCGATTGGGATGAGAAGGATGCGGAGCTGACAAGTGATGCAGTTGCTGGACCACAAGACAGTGAGAAGAGCTCTGCCCCCCTCTCCTAATGCAAGCAGCCCAGACGGAGCAGGATCCTGTTGGAGTCAGGAAAAAGTTTTGACACAAATCAGAGGGAGAGTTGGGATTATTGCTGAACACCCCACATTTCTGAAGGGAGATTATATTTATAACTTAAAGTGCTAGTAGGACTTTCTGTTCAGAGAGCATCTTGACAGGTGGGGCTAGACAGTGATCCTTTTAGCCCTCGGAGTGGCAGAGTGGGACCTGGGGGAACATCAGAGCCCCCACAGCAGTGCCCTCAGCCTCCAGTAGCGTGGCCTGTTTATCTCAGTGCACTACACAAATGTTATCGTTTTCTCTTGTGCTTTGATAGCAAGAACGTCGGGAAGCTACCTTAGTACGGTGGTTCCCCTTCTCTGCGGTGGATGTGGTTCCAAGACCCCCAGCGGATGCCGGAAACCGCGGATAGTACCAAATGCAATTGCATCGGTAGGAACGCATTTCTGTCCCTGTCTTCCACCCAGACATTTGATGCCTTTTCCATCTTAAGTAAGCACTTATCACACACTGGGGCTGTAACTTCTGCAGTTTGAGGTGTGACAGCAGAACAAGCACAAATTTCTTTTTGCTTCTTCAGAATTTCACAGAGAGCAGATTCGTTCTTACTGGAGATCTTAGCGACTTCATCATATACATTTTTTTCTTTTCTTATTAAGTTGAAAACTCTTACCTTTTCACCTACAGTAAGAGTTTATGGCTTTTCTTTGGCATAACCAAATTGCCAACATCACTCCTCTTGCACTCTGGGGTCACTATTAAGTACAATAAGGGTGACCTGAGTACAAGCACTGAGATACCATGGACAGTGGACCTGCTAACCTGGATGGCTACCAAGTGACTAAGGGGCAGGTGGTGTAGACAGTGTGGATACCCGACTGCATCCACAGTAGGTATCCATACTCCACAAAGGGCTGATTCACGTCCCTGCCTGGAAGGCACAAGATTTCATCACGCTACTTAGAATGACATGCAGTTTAAAACTTATGAATTGTTTATTTCTTGAATTTTCTATTTAATAGTTTTGGACCTTGATTGACTGTAGTAACTGACACCTGTTAGGTCCTGAGCCCAGAGGGAGACACACAAAGCCTCAGGTGAATCTGAGCATCTGGGTGCAGGTGGGTGGAGGCAGAAAAGAGCATCCACCCTTAGGAAGGAGAGAGCAGTGGGTTTTATAGGAGGTTTGGATGGAAATTTTGGGGAGGGTGAATTTTTTCTGAACAGTAACCGGTTCCTGCCGATGTCGCCACAACTATTTATGGTCAGAGTTAGATTTACAACCTCTGGACTCTCCAGACTCCTGCGGCTACTGTTTCACAGGCCTTATGATCACTCTCTAAGTTCTCCATTGTCCTATACATGCTCTCAGGGTTCCCACCCTGAGCAGGCCTAACAAAACCATGGAAAGCAAAACCTCGGGTAAGGGAGACTACTGTTGTTTTCTCCTGCTGTGTAACAGATTACCCCAAACTTAGTGGCTTCAAACAATACCCCACTATTTTCTCTCAGTTTCCATAGACCAGGAGTCAGGGCACAGCTTGGCCGGATTCTCCGCTCAAGGTCTCACAAGGCTGAGATTAAGCAATCCTCTGGGCTGTGTTCTCATGTGGAGTTTGGGTCCTCTTCCAAACTGTGGACAGAATTCAGTTCCTTGTGTTTTAAGACTGATGTTCCCATTTTCTTGCTGACAGCAGGCCTGGGGTCCTTCTCAGCTCCTAGAGAGGCCCCCCTCAAGTGTCGTGACGTGGCCCTCTCACCACACGATTCCTTACTTCTCCCAAACCAGCGTGAGAGCCAGCACTCCGTCTGCTTGCCATGCAGGAGTCTCATGTAATGTAACACACTCAAGGAAGTGACCATGCCATCATACGGGTCCCTCCCACACTCAAGGGGCAGGGATTGTACAGTGCGCATAGCAGGGGGCGGCTTCTGGGGGCTGTCTCAGGACTCCAGCTGTCACAACCACCACGCTATGGGACATGCCTGGGGCCAAGATCATAACCACAGGCAAAGGGGGAAAAAAACCGCCCCTGGTGAATAAATCACAAAGGGATAGTAGGAAACAAGAATAAATTATGCTATGATCACATCCCATAAATTATTCTTGCTCAGTGCTTCAGTAACACATACATTTACTGTTTTCTCTTGGGCTCGGTTTTCATGAGATTGCTGGAGCCAGTGAATCACAGATATCCGGTGAACCCATGAAAACAATGAGGGCCCCAGAATTTCTCTACTGGATGGGCTTTAGGGAGGTAATTTGGTCGGAGAGAACGGACAGGGAACTTTTCTTAAATTGCAGTCTGTTTTTACTTAGAAGGCATGCTTATTTGGTATGTCTTTGAAAATCATTGTCGTGGCAAGTGTTAAAGCCATCCATTTGTCACCTTTTGGATTCTCTACCAGTGACTGCATTGGTTGAAATTTGGAGAAATATGCTTAACCCTTCTGATACATAGATTAAGTTCTGGGTGTCCTGCTACCCGACTTCACTGAGGTTGACATGACAGCATCGTGAGAAGAGTGTCAGAATCACAAGCCCTGTGTAATGTAACACACTCAAGGAAGCGACTATGCCTAAGCCCTGGCTTCTAGTTCCAGATCTGTCTACCTGGGGCTGGCTGTGTAATTTTGAGCAAATTGCTCTCCCTCTCTGAGTCTCTATAAAATAAGGGGTAAGGAAAAAATGTTCTTTAAGGGCCCTTCAGACTTTTCTCCATATCCTGGGAACAAAGGGCATCCTGAATTTCCCAGAGAGCTGAAACACCCAGGAATAAGAGGTTCCCCAGACTGTCAGAACATTCTGAGGACCACTGGTCTCTAGACCAGTCAATACTCACTTAACACAGGCAGACTGGGCACTTCCATATATGAATTTCTCTACAAAAAGATGCCATGGCCTTTTCCTCCAATCTACTCCTGTGTTTCACTATTATCCACCCCATTCCCACCCCTGGGATGATTTCCCATTATTCTACCAATGCCACCTGGCCATCCGTGACACTGTGATAGGATGCAGTTGTATCAACATCTAAATTGGTGGTTGGCAATGCAGTCAAATTGGTAGCTGCCCAGGTGGGTGCGGCACGTTAGAACAGGGGAGACTATTCAACAAAGACGAAATTCCTCTAACCAACATTCTCTGTACATTTCCTATACAAGGAACACTAGTTTAGGTCCAAATAGATGCAAATATAAATACAAACTCCTGGCATTTCTTCTTAAGGAACTGCTAATGTCAGAGAACAGTGGAGTACCGCAGCAGAATGAGCTTCCAGGGCTCCCCAGAGCCCGCTAACTCCACAGAAAGGACCATCTTCAGAAATTGCCATCCATTCTGAGTTTTATGGGAGCTCACAGTTAGCAAGTTGGGCGGAGGACTGGGTCCTTAGTGAGCCACCTTTATCCTTGTGAGGGTCTCTTTGATGTGTCAACTTGGCTAGGCTCCAGCCCCCAGTTCTTCAATGAAACACGAATATAGGAGTTGCTGTAAAGGTACTTCATAGATGTGATTAAAATCCATAATCAGATGAGTTTAAATTGAGGAAATTATTTTAGATAATCTGGGTAGGCTTAATTCAATGAGTTGAAAAGCCTTCAAGGTGAGGCTGAAGCTTTCCTGGGAGAAGAAGAAAGTCTACCTGTGGACTGCAGCTTCGGCTCGGACCCAAGAGTTCTGACCTGTCTTTCCTGAAAGTCTGTCCTATGGGTTTCAGACACACCCAGCCAGACCTTACATCGTGTGAGCCAATTCCTTGCAATACATCTTTTAATATATATCTCCTGTCGGCTCTGCTCTGGTTGAACCTGGACTAACATAGATTTTGGTACCAGAAGTGGGGTAAATATATTTGCATTTTGCTTATAGAAAGGACATGCATCTTTGGGGATCAGGGAGCAGAGTGGTAGGCAGAATATGCTTCCCCTACAGATGTCCGCGTTCTAGTCGCTGAGACCTGTGAATATGTTACCTTACGTGGCAAAGGGGAATTAAGGCTGCTGATCAGCTGACCTTAAAATAAGGAGGCGGTCCCAGATCATTCAGGTGTGTCCAATGGCATCACAACAGCCCTTAAAGGCGAAAGAAGGAGTCAGAAGAGGGAGGACCAGAGAGATGGCTCAGCCCAGTGTTGCTGGCTTTGAAGACAGAGGAGCCAAGGAAAACGGACAGCTTCCAGAAGTTTCAAAAGGCCAGGGGACAGATTCTCCCCTAGAATTCCCAGAAGGGAATGCAGTCCTGCAAACGCCTTGATTTTAGCCCGGTGACACTCATTTTGAACTTCTGACCTCAAGAACTGTAAGATAGATTCGTGTTGTTTTAAGCAACTAAATCCTGGCAATTTGCTGTCGCAGTCCCAATAATACCGTCCCTACTCCCATCTCTCCCAGCAGCGGGTCATCAACTGCTGGGCCACCAACATGGGGACAGGGCGTTTGTTCTTGCCCTGCTGCCTCACGGGTCTGCAGGCCCACCTTCCCCCTCTGCCTTCCACCCCCACCCCCCAGCAGCTCCCCTCCAGGGCCCCAGCGCAGCCCCACCCCGAACCCCCACAGTCCGGACAAACCTGGAAGGATCCAGTCTGCAGCCTGTCCCTGAGCCGCACCCTTTCCTTTACCTCCCCCACCAAGCCAGTTTCCACACCAGAGGCTCCGTCTGTTTATGGTTTATTGACACCCACAGGACACTTAAGAGAAATTACACAATGCTGCCTTTTATACATTTTTTTAGAAAAGTGTTTCATCTCTCTCCAAGTTCATGAGTCCATAGGGATAGCCTAGCTTTATAACCTCATATTATTATTTTGTCAATTGGTTATCTGAAGGAAATGTTTCCTTGGCTTCACCCACTTCCTCTTTCAGGAGAATGCATTGAGCACAATATTCTCTGGAAGAAATCTCCTCTTCTCAAACCTGGGGCCTAAAGCAAACCTGGTAACTGTCTAGAACAAAATCAAGCTGGGGCACGTGGCGGGTTCGTTTTCTTCCTTCCTCCTTTTTCTCTTCCTTTCTTCTTTCTTTCTTTCCCCCTTTTCTCTTTCCTTCCTCCCCTCTGTCCGCAAATATCGAGCAAGTTCCAGTTTTGTTCTGATGCTGTTGCGAGAGTGTTACTTGTATTCGTTTCCTAAGGCTACCATAACAAAGTACCACAAATTGGGAGGATTAAAACAAAATTTAAGAGAAATTTATTCCCTCACAGTTCTGGAGGCTGCAAGTTCAAAATCAAGGTGTCAGCAGGGCCATGCTCCTCTGAGACTCTGGATAGAATTCTTCCTGGCCTCTTCTGAGCATCTGGGGTTGGCTGGCAACCCCTGGCTTGCAGCTACGTCACTCCAATCTCTGTCTCCATCATCCCATGTCATTCTTCCTCATGTGTGTGTGTGTGTGTGTGTGTGTGTGTGTGTGTGTGAGCTTCTTTGTATTGTTTTCCCTCTGTGCATGTCTGTGTCCAAATTTTTCTCTTCTTATAAGGATACCACCCATTATATTAGATTAGGCATCTGCCCTCCTGTAGCAAGACTTCATCTTTCCTTACATCTAGACAACCCTACAGCAGCCAAGGCACCCTGGCGGCTTGGATTAAGTGATGAGAGTGTGGCGGCAGACAGGATGAGAAGTGAACAGATTCTAAACTGTGAAGTGGCTGGTGAGCTGGTGATGAATTAGGAGGGGAGGTAAGACAGGAGAAAGTCAAGGGCGACCAGGTTCCCAGGCTGGGCAACTCGGTAGGAGCCAGGGCGGGAGGCAGCTCTTCCCCCTCTTCCTTCTCCTACTGCGCTTTGAGCTCAATGCTAAACACGTTACACAGGTCATCTCACTTAATCCTCGTTCCTGTCTTAGTGGCAAATAAAAGAATGGTGGTTCTTACAGTCAGTGGTATCTTAGATTTAATAAAATACAAAATTATCCCTGTTTTGCAGATAATGGAGCGGCCGTGCAGGGAGATTTGTTACCTAGGTTGTCTCATTTAATCCTTGCTATGTAGGTTGTCTCATGTAATCCTTGCAACAACCCTATGAGGTAGTTTTATTATCCCTTCTCCACAGATCAGGAACCCCGCTGGGCGTAATAATAATAATGGCAGTTAGGACCCGTGGGGAGCTTCCAGCCAGGTGCTGGGTGATGTGCTCTGTGTGCGCCTTTCAGCCACCCAGTGAGGTGTGCACTCCCTCGATTGGGGAGGCTAAGAAATGCTCCCGAGGGCACACAGCTGAATGCTCTTGGGTCTCTTTGCTCCCCGTCACTTACAGGACAAAGGCCAGTCTCCTTGGCCCGGCACACAGGCCCCTCCAGGGTCCGCCTCCAACTCCCCCCACTTCATTGCTCGGGAGTCCTCACTTTGCATCTTTTGCTCCAGCATCACGGAACCATCTGTGGCTCCTCAGAAACACTGTGGGCAGGGCTGGGACTGGGGCGGTGGGGACAAGTGAGGTCCCTAGGGTGCAAAATGTAGGGAGGCACTCACTTCCCAGTGCCCTGTAATTTCAGCGTTGGGCCCTGAGAGGGAGCACCTCCCTGCCTCCACCTGGCCCCCGTCCTGCCATGTGGCTTCTTCACGCTTCGGTTCTTGTTTCTCTTCTCAGGAGTATCCTCTCCTTGCCCTCTTCCCAGGCTCAGTTTGCCTCATCCTTACCCTTAATAGTCAGCCAAAAGATTACCTCCTCTGGGAAGCCTTCCCTGACCACCTCCCACCTCTTAGATTAGAACAGGCGTCCTTCATTTGTACTCCTATAATGCCAGGTCTGTATTCTGTCATTGCCCTTCCACAAAAGGGGTCAGTTATCTGTTGCTGTGTCTCCTCCCCCACTAGATTGTGGTCCTCTTAAGGGCAATCTTATTTATGTGTGTGTCCCTGTCATTTAGCACAGTGCTTGGTATATAGTAGGGGATTATATATATATATAATTTATATATACATTTTGAGACAGAGTTTTACTCTGTCACCCGGGCTAGAGTGCCGTGGCATCAGCCTAGCCCACAGCAACCTCAAACTCCTGGGCTCAAGTGGTCCTCCTGCCTCAACCTCCCCAGTAGCTGAGACTACAGGTGTGTGTCACCATACCCGGCTAATTTTTTCTATTTTTAGTAGAGATGGGGTCTCCCTCTTGCTCAGGCTGGTTTCGAACTCCTGACCTCAAGTGATCCTCCCACCTTGGCCTCCCAGAGTGCTAGGGTTATAGGCGTGAACCACCGTGCCCGGCCCCTAGTAGGTGATTATTAAATGTTTGTTGGATTAACTAACTAAGCATTATGGGCTGAATTGTGTCCCCACCAAATTCATGTCGAAGTCCTAACCCCCAGCACCTCAGAATGTGAGTGTATTTGGAGGCAGGGTCTTTAAAGAGGTAACTGAAGTAAAATGAGGTCATTAGGGTAGCCCTGATCCAGTCTAATTGGGCTTCTAAGACTACACTGGGAGAAAACAGCCACTTACAAGCCAAGAAGAGAGGCTTCAGAAGAAATCAACCCTATGGACACCTTAATCTTGGACTTGTAGCCTGCAGAACTGTGAGAAAATAAATTTCGGTTGTTTAAGCCACCATCCCGTGGTACTTTGCTATGGCAACACCAGCAAACAAATACACTAACCAGGTAGCTGACTAACAGGTCTCCAAGGTCATGCACATGCCTCATGTTGCTTTAATTATTCTCTATTTATTTTTTACCAGCATGTCTTCTCTCCCTAGAGGGTTGTCAACTCTAGAGGAAAGAAGTGTATGTTTGTATCTCTCCCATGAAGGACTCAGCCCCTGGCTGTTCATACAGTCGTTGCTCAATACATGCTTCCCATTTTTGTGTTGTTTAGAAGTGGGGATGGTTCCCATCTGTTCACCTTATTTGATGAAAGCCCAGCCAAACTGTAAAAGGTGGCACCCTGTGAGTCTCTGGGAGCCCTGACCTTGAGTGAGCCCAGGCTCACACCTAGTATGTACCCGGGGGGGTCAGGAAGGAGGGCAGCAGGGGCCTTGGACCCTGCACTTCACACAACCCCATGGCCTGGCAGCAGGGAATGTCCCTGCCATGTGGTGAGGACTGTCATGCTTTGCAATTTCACAGCTCACTCACCATTCACTTGTTCAGAAATATTTATTATGAGCCTGTTATGTGCCACACTGTTCCAGGTACTGGGAATGTGGGTAAAGGAGACAGACCAGATGTCATCAGGCTTCCTCCTAAAGCTCACATTCTAGTGTATTCCAGATCTTCAGCATCGTTGACATTCTAATAATAAGCACAGCTCACGCTTTCTCAGAGCTCCAGAGTTTACAAAGTGCGTTGGTGCTCATTAGCCCACTCAAGCCTCTCCAAACCTTGTGCACTAAGAACTATTATTATCGTCTTTCATAAATGCTCGCAATGACATTTTTTTCTCACTTTAACATCTCTGTCATCAGGGTGGGTCTCACAACGCACACATGTCATAGTTACACGGGTAGCCTTTATTTTCTTTCTTAGCGGTAAATAAAAGAATGGTGGGTCTTACAATCAGTGGTATCTTAGATTTAATAAAATATAAAATCATGCTTATTTTGCAGATAGTAAAGCTGCAGTTCAGAGAGATTCAGTGGCTTTTCAAAGTCATGTGGCTACGTTGTCTTCCATGCAGGCTGGACGAGCCCTGGAAAAGTCAGGGCTCTGCAAAAGGCCACAGTACCCCTGGCGGGCCTCCTTGCTGTCGCTCTCATTTTTCTACAGGGAGAGGAAGCGCTGCCCTGTCCCAGGATGAACTTTAAAGGAAGCTGTCCCCCCTCACTGCACCCTGCCAAGGAGCAGCCTTAAGCACATCTGGGATCAAAAGAGCCCCCTTCTCTCCAGAGCTCCAGGGGGCTTGAGTGAGCTCCCTTTCCGGTCTGCTCTGAGTGATCAGTTGACAAATCGTATCTGGGGAAGGAGGAAGCTTCTGTGATCAGCTGTCATCTCCCCTAAACACCCCTGATGCATTTTCTCTCTTCATTACCCACAAGGTGTCAACCCCTCCCCTGTGGTGATCTGTCGTAGGGAAGGCATCCTACCTGGAGACAGAGACGCAGAGAGGAGGGAAAGGAGAAGGCTGCGCTAGAGGAAAAAGTGGGAACTGCAAGTTGCTGTTGCCTTGACTTTGCTCATGTCTAATCCCCAGAGCCATGTCTATCCCATGTCTGAACCCCAGAGCCATGTCTATCCCACGTCTGAACCCCAGACCCCACAGCCAGGCATGGGCTGCCGCCAGCCAGCACAATGAAAGCATTGCTCAGTTTCCCCAGAACCTTGTCCTACACACACACACACACACACACACACACACACACAGCTGTCTGGGCGAACCTCTTTCCTTCCCATCTGGAATTCTCCACCTGGTTAGCAGCAATACTAACAGTTAGAGTTTACTACTCTCTCCTTGGATTTCCATAGATGATATAAGATCCCAAGAGGTCACCTTATCTGTACCCATTCCTGCACTTCCATCATATCTCTATCCCATCACTGGTCCTAGAGTTCCTCCAGAGGAATCTCCGAACTCCTTAGTCTGATATTCCGCCCCCTTTAAGATCTAGCCCTGATTCATGTCCCCGAATATACTAAGTGGTACTCTTTAATCTAAATATTATATTTGTTATATTCCAGCAGAGCATATTTTCTAACTGGACCAGAAACAGGCCTGAAAAAAATCCCAGCCTTGTATGGTTTTTCACTCCATGCTCCCTCTCGCCACATCCTGTAGAGCTCAACTCAAGTCTTCAACCTGTTCCCTAAAGACCCTTCCTGGACTCAGCCTCAAGCTGGCCCTGCCCACGGTTAGACTGTTTGCCCCTCCTGTGACGGGGGAGCCCCAGCCTGCACTCAGGGTCAGCATGAATCCGTGAGTGAGGTGAGCTGCTCCGAAGGAAGCCTCTTTGCTGACCCCACACCCACCTTGACGCAATGGGCCAGTTCTGATGACTTTGGTCATGTGCCCCAATCCCTGTTCTGGCATGAGCTTAGAGCTTTGTCCCTTGCTTCCACGAATCCTCATTCTAGGGATTGTATCCTAGTCTCTAAATATGAACCTTCCAAGAATCACTCCCTCTACATCTTGGAATTTGTCACCCTGGAGTAAGACTGGAGACAGCTGTATCCCAAAGGTATCCGCTTGTTCACCAGACTGAGCCTCCACTGCCATTGTCTTTAGCTGGGTCAGCCTCTGTCACACCTAGCACCCCCCAAGGGGCAGAAAGTGCCAGCTCCCAGCCCTTTCCTACCTTCCCATCAGCTCACAGGGAATTGCTCTGCTCTGCCAAATCCTGAGAGCCCATGAGACAGTGGCCTTCTGATAGCTGCCATCCACAGGACCCCCCTACACCGTTTTCTTACATCTTAAGTGATGATTATAGGACGACTCTCTCATATATCCGTGAATTACCTGGCTCATTCAAGCTGGGTACACGTAATGCTTATTGACACTACAGATGTTGCTGTTATCTCACCTGGACTCTTCCTGTTACAATGACTCACTCCACTCCCTACCTTAGGCTTCCACTGGTCTTTTTCTTTCTTGGGGATTCTTTTTCCCTTCCCTCCAGTCATCCAAGATGAAATGTTAGTAGGTCAGATGGGGTATTTCTCTGGTGTAGGAACCATGGTTTGTTCGTGTCTGTGTCCCTAGTGTCTAGCGTGGTGCCTGCTGTGTAGTAGATAACAAGAGAATAGCTGATAAGAAATGTGAAATTGAGCTCAATAAACACTGCTTGAGCCCTTCATGTGTGCAAAGCACTGTGCTAAACGTCTTAGGTTTCAGAAAGAAAACAAAACCAAACAGAGTACTTGTCCTTCAGGAAACTTGGCCAGGCAAAGGAGATCTCGGATGTTCCCAATTCATCACAAGTGGGTGCCATATGGGTAGAAGTTTCTTTCTAGATGAGGGGTTATCAACTGGTGAGATAGGGTTGGTAGCTCAGAAGAACATGGGGTTTCCTAATGATTATCAAGAATGAACAGAATTCTCCATGAGCATATAATGCTAGTTTGTCTTCTATCTTGGTGAAGCACAATGTCTTCAGTGCTGTGACTGACAAGACTGGGCTAAGAGGGACCAAGAGTCCTGAGTCTTGGAGGATTCCTGCTCCTGCTCCTACTAGCCCCTGGAGGGACTAGTTTCCCAGCTCATCCTCTTTCCTCAGGCTAGGAATGAGGGCTCTGATGAGGGAGGACAATCTGCCAAAGGCTGCCTGAGTGGCAGCAGGCAGTCTTGTCAGCCATTATTTCGGGGGAGTAATCCTCGAACCCTCGCGGCCTCTCCATTTGATCTGCCTGAGATCGCAGGAGATAGTCAAATGCTTTTGGCTAATATCATATGCACGCATAATTAGATGGCAGCAATTACCATCTGGGTTCCTAGCACTTGTTCCAACACCCAGACCCTGGGCAAGGAGCTGGTGGGAACAAGGCAGGGAGGCCTCCCCCAGCCTGCCTGTCCTGTGTCAGCCTCCTGGAGAGCAGCTTGCAAGCCTGGAGCTGGGGAGCACAGCCCTGTGGAAGGCCAACGATGCTCAATGAAGAGTGACAACTGGCAGGTGGCAGAGGGAATCGAGCTGTGACAGTGTCTCTGCCAGCTCAGGGGTGGCATGCCGCTGCGGGTTGGGTGGGTTGCCATGGGCATGACGGATGAAGGCTCATGGGCGGCCCTTGTCTCAGGGAGGAAGCCAAGAGTAGATCTGAGGATTCTCAGAGCAGTGATGTGGCTGATGAGATGCCATCTGCCCCACCCCTGGCATCAGGTTCTTCCACCTCCAGACTGTTGGAGCTCCCTGTGGGTGCCAATGACACAGGCATATGCTTGGCCAGGTCTGGCTGACATTTTCCTGAGGCTGGTGCTCAGATTTCTTGGCTGGGATGGGGAGGTGGAGACAAAGTGAATCAAGGTGGCCTGGGAGGAGGGTCTTTGGGCGCAGAGGATGCTGGAGAGAGTGGAGAAGCATGGACCCCAAGCCCTCAGATATTTCACTGTCTCATATTCTTTCACACAGAGAGGGTACTGGAAACAGCAGGGTTGGCACAGTCCCATGCAGCATTCGTTACCTGCTGCGCCTGCAGTTTAATCAACCAGTTGATTTGGGTGGACGTCCAGCAGGTTCTGGCTGGTGGTGGTGAGGAAGCGTGTAGTGGAAAGGTCATCCTACCGTGGGCTTTGGAGTAGATGGGGTTGGGTCTGAATCCCAGCTCTGCATTTCCCAGCAAGATGACCTAGGTGGAATTACTTAACCAATCTGTTACTCTTTTAACAAAAGGGGGTTGGAAGGGGTGGCTGGCACATAGGACACATTCAGAAAATGTCAGGTTGGTGTTTGCTTTCTGTTGGTACAAGGTTGAGTGTGTTAGGGGGTGTATATTCTCTACACTTTCTATGCTTTCCTGATTGGCAAAGGGCTACAGTGAAAAAAAAGAAGAGTAGTCCTATCCCCCAGGGGCTTCCAGGCCCAGGTGTTTGGCATCAGGAGATTGCATGTGGTCCATTTTGGCCAGAGAACCTCCCTACACTTCTAATGCCATATTCTCCACTACCTGCCCCAAGGGAGAGCCTGGGCTCTCCCTTGTGCATATATGTTTGTCTGTCAGAGCACCCAGCACTTGGTCACTGTTTGTATTGTTCTTGTATTTTGGATCCTCAATCTCTTGCACAATTCCTGGCAAATGATAACATTTTGAGAAATGTTTGTTGAGTGACTGACTGATTGTGGCCTAACTCAGGTGATCTTAGCATAGACCCATGCTGGGCTGTCAGGAGCAGATTAAATGAAAATGGGAAGAGACCAAGATGAGGACGGAAGGGAACCAAGAGACTTCTGAAGCCCAACACAGCATAGTAGAAAGAGCATCGATGTTGAACTCAGCTGGCCAGGGGTTCAATCCTAGCTCTGGCAGGCCATAGTTGTACAATCTTGGGGAAAGTTACTTAAGCTCTCTGAACCTCAGTGTCCTCATCACTAAGATTGATAATACCTACATCACAGGGTTATTATGAAGATTTAAAAACAAAGCATAGAAAATTTGTCACCTAGGAGGTGCTCAGTAAGATGGCAATTATAATGCTTGTGCTTTAGATACAAGCTGGAATCTCTTGACCTTCAGAGATCTATTAAACTTGACTGGACCCTTCATTCTGTGAGGTTCTGAGGTTGTTTTTTGCCCCGCTCCCAGGCCTGCCTATATCTTCTCCATTACTGGCTTCCACGTATCATAGGACCGTGCCTGGCCTTTGGTGGGCTTTTGTAGACGTTGGGGTGGCAGGAATCAAAGAGATGGTTCTGTTCACTTGGTGAGACACAATCCTTGGCTGTCTGGCCAGTTCTTTCTCTCCTTTTCTCTCTCTTCTCTTCCCTCTTCAGAGTATCAAGCAAACTTTAACCTTTGCCCCATGTAGAACAGTTCTGTTCACTTCCAGGACTCTTGGGGGACTTGTCTTTCATAGAAACCTTAGACTGTTTGCCCCGAGGAGAATTCTGGAGAATGAAGAGGTCTCCATCTGGTTACCGCGTTATTATTATCCAACTCAGCCACATGACTGGCTCCTAGGGAGGGCTGCTGGATACTGCACTCATGGGTTCCGAGAAGGCTGGGGACGACGTTAGCTTTGTTCATGTTGGTGTCAGCAGCTACAGTGAGCTGGGGTGGGGTCAGGGTCGTTAGTTCAGGAAGTCAGGTGGGTATTTGCATTGTGGATACTGAGGGTCCACGAGGTCAGTGTAGGGACCCTGCAGCAAATAGGACCGCTGGACGCCATCAGCAGGAGCTGGTAAGAGCCAGGCAGGGATGTGTTAGGGCTCCTACCAAGCAGGGCAGGGCTCTGTTGCCAGAGGGAACTGGCGTGGTGAGCAGGAAAACTAGGCTGAACCAAGTTTTCAAGTGGGCTAGGCCCAGTTGAACTAGAAAAATAGGCCTTTGCTTTTGAACATGTGTACTTCTTGCACATATGTGAGTCTGTGGGGTTGCATTCTGATATGCGCATGATTTGGAGGCCTGCAAGGTCCTGTGGTCCTACCCAAAGATATCTGGTGGATATTCCCTACTTTAATTATGCAGTCAAGAGGCAGGTTGCAGGGCAGAACCTAGAACTCAGAAGGCAGGTCTCAGGTGGGCTGGAGGGTAAATCCCATCTCACCTGCTTAGATCTGGACCTCCAGGACCCTGGGGGAGCTGGGGAAAGGTGGGCATGCGAGACGAGCCAGGGGTCCGTCTTGGGGGGAGGCAACCTCCAGGTTGAACATAGCCAATAATAGGTCTTCAACCCAATGATCTGATTTTGTATCCTTCTGTGTTTTTTCCCTTTTGTTTCTCCTGACCATTTAGTACATTTTTATTTAAACATTCTAGCTTGATCTGAGCTATACTGTGAGAGGAAAGAAAATGATCCCACACTTGGGCCTGCCGGGTAGATTGGGGAGCATCCTGAACCCCAGGCCTCAGTTGTTTCCAAAGGTGAGGGTGATCCTGGCACCGTGAGGTCCAGCTTTCCTTCACCCGAGTTTTCTCCACTGCAAACTGTGGGGGTTCCATTTCACTTTGCTGAGGAAGGTGGCTATTTCTTGATCTTTGGTCATATGCAGGCTGTGACTCAGGCCACACGAACTTCTGACACAGTATTTATTGAGTCTATAGCTGCTCAACCTAATTTCAGACCCACCCCTTTGTGGACTGGGGCCCCTAAAGCTCTCTGTTCCCCAGTGAAATCCATCTTCAGAGCCGGAGTCAGGGGAGGAGGAGGGTCTATAGTGGAAGGGCCTCAGGCTGCTGCTGAGTGGGCCTAGGGTTGTCAGGGGGTGCAGATCGGCACCCCATCTTCTCTCTGGCTGCCCACCTTCAGTTCCCTGCACGGACTGGCAGCCTGTCCCTCTCTGGGTTCTGGGTCTGTGTTCTCTGCCTGCACCGAGGGCCTCAGAAAGGTCCCACTCTTCTCTCCCTGCCAGCAACGTGCCCAAGAGGCCCGCACCAGCCCAGCCTGAGCCGACCGTGAGTGTCAGGGGGCCGAGTCAATGACCTCTGTAGCGTGGAGCCCTTTTCCAAAGGATTCATCACCCCTCCACATCCAATTAGGGAGAACAGGCTGGATGAGACAGTGGCCTAAACCCTTGTTAAGTAACATCTCTAATTGATGACAGAGATGGTGTAGCGGTTTGGAAGCCGGCTCAGATTGTGTTTTTAAAATCCTCCTTTCTCCCGGGCTGCCTGCCAGAACTCCATGGCACGGCTCTCCAGGAGAACAAAGGAAGCTTTGAAAATCTTTCTGCCCCTCCTTCAAATGCTTATCTGAAAGGACATCTTTTTGCCTTAGTTGCTGCAATCATAAAAGCACAGGTGATAAACTGCTTCTTCGTAATCATCGATTGTGAAAGTCTTCCCCCACGCCGCCCCGTCCCACCCAAAGCAGGAACGGTGGCAGGAGACGGAGACCGTCTCAGTGCCCACTCCGATGCCTACTGAGGCTCCAGGAAGGGAGAGGGAGACGGGCAATGAACTTTGTTCAGTGACAACTTTTATTTCTGGGTCTGGGGCTGTTGAAATGTCAAGCCAGGGCTGGATAGGATCTCCTGACAGCGGCTGCCGCCTGGCTCTGGGGGACAGAGGGCTGGCAGTGGGCGCGAGGAGGGTCTGGAAGTAAAACGAACACATCTTGAATTCTTCAAGCTGGAGTTTGGGTCTTGGTGGGACTATGCAGAGGGAAGCAGAGGTTGCAGGGTGGGGCTGTTAGATCCAAGGTTTGCAATGACCTTGAGAAGCTATCTCTGAAAGGACAGTGGCCAGGCTATTTCCGAGAAGAATCTGCCCAATTTTTTCATTTCTGAGCTATGAAATTGGAGATGTGAGCGATAGTTGGACCTGGGACTTGGATTGGATTCTGGACTCCTAGGCTCCCAAGTCAGCACAAGTGAGACCTTTCTCCTTTAAAGGCCATGCCCTGGCCCCCACACTTCATGTCACTCTGCTCTCACTGTACCTTGTAATGCAAATGCCACCCCAGCAATGTGTAGGGAAGTCCAGGCAAGGATTGTTTACAGCTAAGAGCAACACCAAAAGCTCAGCTTAACTCAGTAACATTTCAGATTTTTAAAGCTGGAGGAGATGATATCTGAGCTGGCCATTTTATTAAAAAAAATTCATACAATGCCCACTTTCAAGTAGATGCTGGTTCAAGTGCATTGCACTTATTAACTCGTTTTATCCTCATGATAATTCTATGAAACAGGAGGAAACTGAGGTACAGAGAGCTTAAGTCATTTGGCTAAGATTACACAGGAATTGGTAACATCAGAATTCAAACTTAGGAACACTGGGTCAAAAGCTTGTACTCGTAACTACTGCTCTATGTGGGTTTTTGCTATGCTATACTGGACATCTAAGCATGAAAAGGAGTTTCTTGGGTAGACAGTGGGAAGGAGAGACTATTTTGCTGAGAGAACAGCAGGGTAAAGCTGCAAGGCATGAAGCAGTTTGAAAGTAGAAGGAAAGGGAACTAATGACTGCTAAATACCTATCATGTACCAGGCACTGTGCAATGCGTTTCAAACATTTATTATTTTATTTTCAGGTTAACCCTATGAAGTCAATAACATCATTCTTCTTTTATAAGTGAGGAAGTCAAGGCTCAGAGAGGTTAAATAAATTGTTCAAAGTCACATAGCTAACCGAGTGGTCATGTTCCACATGGAACTGATTTGATTTACAAGTGGAACAAATCGAGACTTCCTCGGAAAGGCCCAGTCTGTGTTCTTGGAGCATTCCTGCATCACTAGCCTTTCCTTGCTGGGAACACGATTTGATCTTTAATTATGTTCAATATTCTTGGTGTTCTATAAACTCTGTGAGGACAGGGTTGCTGTCTGTGTCATTTGCCAGTGTCTCTCCAATATCCACCATTATGCTGTATGCACTGAAGACTTGCAAATAACTCCCAAATTGATGAAAGGACAATGCAAAGTGTGTTGGGAACAGCTGTCCAACTCTTCATTTCCCGCCCTTTCATATCCAACACGTTCGCTATGTGTATATGTCTCACCTCGCTGGCCGATCACCACGTCCCTCCAGAGGAGGCCCCCATGGTCACCATCAGAGGATTACGAGGGGCTCTTAGTGGAAGAGGGTGGGGCCTCATGGAATAACCATGGTCAGGGTAACCAATGTCCCCATTTGCTTGGCACAGTCCAGGTTTGCACCTGTTGTCCCGTTGAATTATTATCAGTGTTCATTTCACCCTGGAAAGAGTTCCAGTTTGGATGATAATTTATATGGTGACCCTGGGCCCATGACTGCCCACATTGAGGTTTCTGTGTTTCCAGGACTACAGAAGGCTGCTGGGGGAAGAGCAGGAGCAGAATGAGGCCTAGTGGGTCCCTTTCCTCTTCCCAAATTCCTCCACTTTCTCCCCTTAGGCTGGCCCTCCTTGCGGGTGGGGATGAACACCTCCTGCCAATGGAAGGCCAGCTCTGTGACCTTGAGCAAGTCACTTCTACACTCTAGGGTACAGATTCTCTCTCCAAATATGAACCTCTTCTGTGCCCAAGAAGTAGAACTAAAATAATATGTGGAACATCAGGCTGGAGAATCAGATGTCAGGACAACCTCGAAGGTGACATCTGCCACCTGAGTTCTCAGAGCCTGCAGGGAGCTGAGGTCAGGATTCAGGATCATGGTTTGGCAGGCCCTGCAGCATTTGGAAAGGTACCCCTCATCGGAGCCCAGGCACCCCCTCTACCAAAGTGGCTTTGGGGCCACCTGGGTGGCCAGCCTGAGTGGCTCAGTGGGAGGGGGAAGTATTCACTGACTGGGAGGTCTCTAACAACAATGAATGAATAAATTAGCCAATCAATTCATATATTCATTTATCAAGCTTTTACAGGGCACACTGGGGGGCCCAGCTTTGAACTCAAGGGGTCCTTGTCAGAGAGTGCTTCGTGAGTGTCAGCGCTTGCTGTCTCATTTATCCCCTGCCCCAGCTCCCTGATGTGCTCACTTGGGGGAACCTGGGTCCTGGGGTTGAGGCCAACTGCAGGGAAGAGCAGAGCCAGGTGGGAAGGGGGAAGGTGTGCGCCAAAGCCTTCCCAGGGTTGGGGGATGTGAGTTGGGGCAAGCTCTTCCTCTGGGCGGCGGCACTTTGTGGGCGGGGGACCCCTCTAGAGGAACAGCTGCAGACTGTGGTCTACTGCTCCCCCGAGGCACACCTCACCCCTCCTCCACCATCTCTCCTCCTCCCTGTTGGGCTCCCTGCTCGGCCAGCCTGTGGACCCCATGTGCCCTCTGCGGATCCTTTCTGGCCCCTCAAGCCCCTGAAAGCTCTGGAAAGTGCCAATCCTCTTTGCCTGACTGATGCTCTTCTATGGCATTTCATCACTGTCCTCCTTCCTCTGACATTTCTAGACCCCACCTGGGGACTCCTGGGGCCCCAAGCGGGTGACGGCCCTGACCTAGGAAATGTCTGTGCAGGTCTGGGTTGGGAGGGGATGGGGGCACAGGAGCCTCTGTTGGTGGGGTCCACAGAGACCCGAGAGATCTCAGGAATTGCGTGGAGTCCAAGGGTTGAGTGACCCTGTGGGGACTCACTTCCTGGGTGGCCTCAGAAGAGAAAATCTGCTTTCCCTAAAGGATAGCAAGGGAGTTCAGGGTGAGATCACGAACTAGAGCAGACAGTGGGGGCCTCGGCCCTGAGTTCCAGGTCTGGTCCTGGCACAGAACTGCTGTGTGGCCTCGGCCAGGTCCTCTCCTGTGTAAAATGGGGAAAGCGATGATACCAGGGTCGCTTTACTAGACTTCTCTGGTGCCGTGAATTCTAGATCTGGGGTGTGTCTTTGCCTTTGTGGAGAAAGAGGAATCTCTGAGAAAGGTGCTTTGTGGGGAACATTGAGCAGCGGGGCAGGTGGTCCTGGGGTGCCCATGTGGCCCTAGTGGGCTAGGAACCTGGCTTTGAGCAGCTCGGGCAGCTCCTCAATGTGGTAGAGTGTTCCTGAGGAGAGGTCACTCTGGATATCCCTGGTGGCTGAGAGATTAACTGCTATTCTCTTAGCCAAAACACCAGTGTCTCTTTTCAAAAGTCCTAGAGACTCATTTGCATGTCATTTGCCTCTCATTTGAACACCTACTCATTTAATGTTCAGAAACCACTGAGATTTCCTCCAAGCCCCCAGGTTGTCTCTTCCTCTCCTCCCCCTGCCCATCCTGCAGCTGACCCACTTGGGCAGGGCCTCCCTGGGTCCAGCCTGACCTAGGAGCTCACCTGCTGGCTGTGGGTGGGAGAGGAGCCAATGGGGAGAGGGGTCTGCCCTCCCCCTGCCTCTCCAAGCCCCTGACCCTTCCAGGGCTTGGGCTCTCCAGAACTTTCTCTGAGAAGTCTGAGACTCTGTAATGCCTGCAGCAACAGAGAGAGTGGGAAGGGAAGAGCAGGCCTTACTGAGAATGGGTTTACTATACCCCAGCGAGGAAAAGAGAAAACAATTAAAGAATTGATAGTTTTGTTTTAATTTGCAACCTGCAGGGCTCTTGGGGAGGTCTGCTGGGGGAATCCTTCCATGGGAGCTGGGGAGAGAGATCTCTTCCAGGGAACTCTCAAAGCCCTGTAGGAACCACTGGGTGACTCAACATGGTATTAATGTAAGAGGGAAGTGCCTGCCTCTGGAAGCCTGCCCCAGGAGGCTCAGGGCTGCAGGCAGGCCCGAGCTGCATTGCTGCTGCTGCTGTCTCCTAGCACCCAGAGCGACAGAAACTCTCTGGCTGAAACCCCTCCATTTACTGGAAGGAGCGAGATTAAATGGCTTGTCCAAGGCCCAGCAGCTAGTCGGAAGCCCAGCTGGGACTGGAACCCCTAGCTCCGAACTCCACCCCCAGGCTTGTAGAAAACCTCCAGATCTCGAAGAATCTACAGACCTGATTCTGGGTTTGTCTTGCTCCCCTCACCTTGCCTAAGTGGGACAGGAGCCAGTTAAAAGAGATGACATTGGTCACCCGGGCTGGCCCTCCCCCAGCCGGCGTGGGCGCCAACTGTTCAGGCGCTTCTCTGCAGCTCTTCTGACCTCACCCAACACCTGGTAGCCATGTCTTGTCCCTCCTCCAGTGCCCAGCATAACTCTCCTCTCCTCCCTGAAGCCTACGCCGAGGTCTTGGTTCTCCCAGACAATCTGGCACATCTAGGTACACTTCCCGAAATATTGTGCATTGTTCATCAGGCATCGTATTGTTAGCGAGCTTTGTCTGGCTGTAAGCTCACGGGGAACGAAGTTCTACAGTCTCTGTGTCTCTTTGTTTCTCTATCTGTCTGTCTCGGACACACACGCACGCACACACTCATGCACATGCAAAGCAGGTATCTTACACGCGGGAGCCAATCCTTCATAGCTCCCATCCGACTGGCCAAGATGCCTGAGTTTCTACATGTGTGAACCAAGCAGACATGAGATATGAGGCTCTTGTAGCTCTGCACATTTCCACAGGGAGGTCAGCCTCGCCCCTTAGAGATGGTTTTGTTTCCTGTCTGTGTATTCAGCTGGGGATGGGGAGGGGCCGCCTGGTGCAGCCTGGGCATTGCAGGGGGGGCGGACGGCTGCACAAGTCCTGAGACGCTCCTCTGGGCTCCCTGGCACGGGTGCCGAGTGAGTGCTCTGCCCGTGTGAGCCGTGTGAGCAGCTGTCGGGCAGAGCTCATTATGGGGGATAACGTAAGCAGAGTGACATGGAATATCTGTTCTCTTCCCACTATTACACTTGTCGCTCGCTGTCTTCCTCTCGCAGGTGAGCAAAGGGGTTTGATTGCCTGTGTGTCGCATCTCTCCATAACAACCAGGCAAACGAGACAATCTGACTGCTCAGAGCAGTTTGGCTGGAAGTGGCTTCCCAGCAAACCCTGGGTCCTGGGGAATGGCTGCAGTGGCATCGTCCCCTGCCCCTCCCTGGAGAGACTGCGTGACAGTAAGGCCACTTTCCTTTATCCCAGAGAACAAGGAGGATGCCATTACACTCAGGCAATCTTGTTGCCATGACAGAACAGACATTGGAAATGACTTCAAATGCTCTGAGAGCCTAGTGACAGAGCCTCATCCTCAAGAGGTGTTTGTGCCCAGCTGAAGGGCCTCACAGATAGAGCGCTGGGAGTTGTCGGGCTCATCCAGGGCCCAGAGGGTTTTAGCAGGACAGGAGTTGGATCTGGGAGGGCCAGGGCCCCTGAGCTGGCCGAGCACAGAATTGCCTGTGGGGCTCGCTGATAACACTGAGCTGGGATCAAGTCACGTCTCTGGGGGTGGGACCCAGAAATCTGTGTTTGAACAATTCCCTGGGGGGCACTGAGGCACAGCCAGAGTGGGGAAACTGCTGATCTGGCCTCATCTCTGCCCCCACGTTACAGATGTGCAGACTGAGGCCAGAGTAGTCAGGTGGCTTATCTGATATGTAGCAGAGTGGGTCATTTCGAGGTGCTGGAGGATCTGCAGAGCAGGTTCTGGGAAGGTGACGGAGAGCTGTATGCGCATGCTGCCTGCCTGTGTTATGGCACAGTGGACCCTAAGACGGGAAGATGATGGGCCTAACTAACCTAATTAAAGGAGCCCTGCCAAAGCAGAGTTTCCTCCTGCTGCTGGCAGAAGGGGCAGTGGGAGGGAGGCATGAGCAGGGTCTGACGAATCCTCGCAGGCCTGAGATGGAGGGGCCCACCCGACAAGTGGTGCGGGCAGCTGCGTGAGCGGGGAGCAGCCCCCGCCGACAGCCGGCAACAGGATGGAGACCCCGGTCCTGCAACCACAGGGACTGAATTCCGACAACAGCCCGAATGATCTCGGAAGGGGATTCTTCCCCATCCAGATGAGGGCTCTGGCCGCACCTTGATTTCAGCCTTCCGAGCCCTTAAGCAGAGAATTCATGTGAACCTGCCCCAACTTCTGACCTACAGACTGTGAGATAATAAATGGGGGGTGTTGTAAGCCACTAAATGTGTGGCAATTTGTTTTGCAGCAGTAAAAAACTAATACTCTAACATGCAGTTATCTGACCTGGAATCCAACCTTCTTAATTTCTGGCCTCACCTGGGAGACAAAATCTGCTTCCCTGTTAGCGAGGAGCAGGTCAACTAAGTGCCCATCCCCTTTTCTTCTCCAAATCTTGCAGGGTCTCAGAGACTTCCTGTACCGCATGTGAGTTCCCACCTGTGCGCGAAGGTCAGGTAATCTAGTTCTCACCTCATTGCAAGGGCAGTGATGACAGATGCGTCTTGAACCTCAAGAATGATCTAGTCCCAGCTTTTTTACCCCCACTAGTGGTAATGGTGACCATGACAACAGAGCAGATATTAACACATGCTCCCTACATGCCAGACAATGAGCTAAGCGCTTTCTCTGTGTTACCTCACTGAATCCTCACGGTGACCTCATTATTATTATTATTGTGGCTCCCATTTTGCAGATGAAGAGGCTGAGGCTTGGACAGTCATGAGACCAGTGCGAATTACTGTGAGCAGGTGGTCGAGCCAGGATTTGAGTGAGCATCTGGTCCTAGAGCCTGTGGTCTTAAGAGTCACGGACTCTCTCCCTCCCTCTGCACCATGCGCCCCGTATTTTTAAAGATCTTTGTCTACCAAACAAACTGCATTTATCAAGTAATAATTTGTTTTCCCATTTTTTATTAATCAAAGCCATGTATGACTGCCAATCAGGGGTTCAGATCAGCATGAGATTAGTGGTGTTATCACACTGAGTTGATATAATTCCAGCCAAAAGCAGAGAAATGATGTCTCAGTTAGTAGTCTGTGCAGCCCTTATCTTTGGTAAATGTGTCATTTCTGCTAGGCATATAGAAATATTAAAGTAGCTCGTGAGCCCCCATTACTACCTGTGGGAACCCGTAGGGGTCCGAGGACTGAAGATATGGACAGCTGGTCTAGATCAACCGGACCCTCGTTATCTGCTCAGCCCAGGCCTCCACGTGACCTGCCCAGGCACCTTCCGCCACAGAGAGGGGGCTGCATAATTCCCTCTGCCCCCAACCACCACCGCTGCCAGGGCAGAGAAGATAGTATGATGCCCCCTTTAGATCTTCCCCCAGTGCACACATGTGCACGTGCATGCACACACACCACGCATGTATACATGCACACACAAACACACACATCCATGAGCGAGCATCATTCTCTCTTCCAATGGAGTGTAGTTCAGTCTTAGTCTAGAAGATAGAGCTTTCTAATCTCACATCACCAGGGATGCACAGAGGCACGAACATATGTGAGTGGGGAAGGCTGTTCTTCACATCCTGACCATATGTAGTCAGAATGCTGTTTCTTATACCCTGGGTCTAGGATAACGAGCCTCTGAGTGTCATTCATTCACTCAAAATATATTTGCTTAGCATCTAGGATGTTGCAGGCATTGTTAGGTGCTGGCATGTATTGCAAACAAGGGAGCAAGGCCTCTGCTGTCATGCAGCTCCCAGGCTAGGGAAGCTAGACTGAGCAATTATGATTAAGTCCAGCGAAGCTCCATAGAGAAGTGCGATGCTGGGGTGTGCAGGCTGGAGCACTGCAGCCTAGCGCTAGTCCAGGGAGGACTCCTGGAGTGCGAACTTAAGGATGAGCAGGAGTTGGTCAGGTGGGGAGAATGGAGGGGCAACGTGCAAGGCAGGGGACCCCACGATGGTAGAGAGCCATCGGGGCCCTGTGCGAGGAACAGTGACTGCATTAAGATCCGGGAATAATGTCGTGTCTGAGCAGTGAGCCCAGCCCGAGGAGCAGGTGACTGGCAGTGCCAGCCGGAGCCAGGGTACTGGTTAGGGTCAACAGGGAGGGGTCATTTGTTGGGGTCAATCCTATAGTTTGCCAACTCACATCACCACCCCTTCCCCCACCCTTTTCATCCCCAACAGGGAACTGTGTCATAGTCTGAGCAAGGAAGGGTTATGAAAAGCTGCAGAAGTCTGTCCAGTGAGAGGTTCACAGGTGAGAGAGTGGGAATCGTGGGTGGGGTCTGTCTTCTGGTGGCCTCATACCAGAATGCTCCCCTGGTGGGGCAGGGTCCTCCTCTACCTTGGAGAGAACAGCGTGACCAGGCAGGACTGTAGCTGGGAGAATGGCAGTAAAGACAAGATGCCTCCTGGACAGCCCAGAAGTCAAGGTGAGTAACAGGGAGCTATGACTGAAGGGAGGAGGGCCTGTGCCACCTGGGAATGAAGGAGGGACCCTGGGGCTCCAGGTGTGTGTCAGCATCATTGGAACAGAAATATCTCAGAGGCCAGGCTGAGGTCTCCAAGGCTGCATGAAGGCCTTTCAGGCCAGTCCCTGGGTTCCTCGGTTTGCTGTCCTCTGAGCCAGAAGTGCAGTGGTTTCATTGGTGATGGACAATTCTCACTGGTGTTTCCAGTTAACTGACCACCAGGAGTGTCTATGCACTGGGCCACAGTTGCCAGGGGCATGGGTGGAGGGGCATGGGTGGACAGGCATGAGTGGAAGGTCATTCCAGGGAAGCCACCAGAACAGTGGAGGTCAGAGGCTGTGTGCCAGGGGGCCCAGTGTGGATGGGAGAAATCCTCCACCTGCTCTTAAACAGTAGTGGCGGCCCTGACCTCTGGGCATCAGAGAAAAGGGAAGAACAAGTTGTCCTTCTGTGTCATCGTATCAAAAATAAACACCATGGCTACCTGTACAGTCTGCTTTAGAGATGACAAAGCATCTCCTATTCTGGATCAAATGCAGATTCCTCTGGAAGCCTGTGAAGCAGACTGGACAAGCATCAATGTTCCTATTTGACAGATGTAGCTCAGAGACGGGAAGCAATTTACCTAAGGGCACACAGTGAGTGGATTCAGAGAGGAAACTGGGACCCAGCCAAGTCAGTGTATGTGAGACAGAGGCTGTGCCTGAGGCCTGAAGAGACACATACGAGCCAGTAATCAGAGCTCCAGGGCTCTGATTAGTTTTCTTGGGCTGCCATAACAAATTATAATACCATGAACCAAGTGGTTTAAAACAACAGAAATTTGTTCACTCACAGTTTTGGAGGTTGAAAGGCTGGAATCCAGGATTTGGCAGGGTTGGTTGTCTCTGGGACCTCTGAGGGAGAGTCCCTTGCATGCCTCTCCCAGCTTCTGGTGGTCGCTGGCAGCCCTTGCTGTCTGGTGCGGCAGCATCATTCCAGCCTCTGCCTCCTTCGTCATGTAGCATTCTCCCTGCTCCTGTCTCTGCCCAAATGTTCCAGTCATTGAATTAGGGCGTGTCACGTCAACCCAGTATGGCGTCATTTTAACTTGTAAATAGCCTATTTGCCAAGGTCATATTCACAGGGTGGACATGAATTTTGGGGGAACACTTTCAACACAGTACAGGACAGACTTTGTTGGGGGGACTCTGGCCATTCAGATGCAGGGTGGTGGCACACCAAAGAAGAACTGGGTGGAGGGGCCCAGGGTTAATTTGTCCCCTGAGACTCACACTGCTCTTCTGCGGGATGATGAGACAAGAGAAGAGAATTGGAGCTCTCCAACACAGCCCCCTTGTCAATCCTGACTTCTAGCCACAAACAAGGGATGTTAGGTTGGTTGATAATATAATTTATTATTGAACAACTATGTTCATTGAGCACTTACTACATGCCAGGTCCTGTACAAAGAGCTATGTATTCATTATTCCATTTAACCCTCACAGCAATTCTGTGAAATAAGACTTATTCTTACCCTCATTTGGCTCTAGAAGAAGCAGAGCCTTTGAAAGGCCAAGTGTCTGAGGTCACAGAAGCTGCAGGTGGCCTCTGAATAGGGCTCAAGCCCAGCCCGCGATAGAACTGGGGGCCCAAGTCGTTACATAATCCTGACTCCCTCCATCCTTCCCCGGCCTGTTCCCTACAGAATGGAGGGTGACCTGGGAGGACTGTGGGAACCCCCAAATGGAAAGGATGGGGAGCAGGAAAGTTTTAAGGGACATAAAAAGGGAATGGCGAGGTGAGACCCTCCATGCCGAAAGGCTTCGAGCTATTTCCAGCCAACCAAACTGGCATCTTCTTTCTGCCCTTCCTCTGGGACTGCCCGGGAACAGTGAGAGGAGGAAATGAGGCTTCTGCCTTCCTGCTGTTTCTGTGGGGCCTGGAGTGGTTCCCCACCCTATTTGCAAGGCCATAAATAATCGAGATGTATTACTCAGGGATTGCCATGGTAACATCTTCAGGTTACCAGGGATGCAAGATCCAAACAAAAGTATTCGATTAAATATTTCTGGCCACTAGAGGAATCCAGCCATGTAACATTGGGATGTCGGGGGAGGAGGGGCCTGGAGGGCTGATTCCTTCTTTCTCCTTTCTGTTTGCAGCTCCTCTCTGTTTGCAGAGAATTACAGTCTACTGGGTGGGCCTGTGCCCCCTCCTCTCTTATTCTTGGGCCCTTTCCCTACTCTTGAGATACAGGGTTTCCATTACAACCCATATCTCTAACATAAACCAGGATCCTGAAGCCAGCTCTAAAAGAGATGCCCCCAGCTCTCAATAAACACACCCTGTCCTAATTGGTTTAGGACTGAGTAGACTATCCAGCTAAAAACCATTCCCTCATACATCATCCTGCTAATGGAATCAGCGGGCCGGCAAGTGGGTTTCCCCGGCACCAGGAACATGATATCACGGTCGGTGCAGAGGGAAGAGACTGGGGGGTGACTGATCTGGGCGGGGGCTGGAGAGACCCTCTGAGCGGACAAGACCCTCACTGAAGGCCTGGCCTGGGAACGAATGTCTCCATTCCCAGAGCCGCACAACCACTATAAATGTGTTTCTAATAACCAAGTGGTGTTTGTTTAACACAAACTTGCTCTGCCCTCCAAGGTAGCCTGAGAAAGTGCTGAGGGAAGCAGAGTTTAGGAGGTGTGATTTACAGTCGCGCTGGCCGCTGGCCTCGGTGTGCGGACAGGGGGCAGGATAAATCTCTCTCAGCAGCCAGAGTCAGCCTCCCGGAGGCTCCACCTGTAAGGGTTTGAATGGGAAGGGATCTGCAGGGTCGTGCAGTTCAGGGCCTTCCTTTGCAGGACAGTGAGCTGAGCAGTGATCAGGGAACAACCTGAAGGCCAGCCAGTAACTGGCCCCACTCCATCTTTCCCAGCCCAGTGCTTCCTCCCCTGCACAGGCCCCCAGCCTGGGTTGGGGGGATTACAGGGTGTGAACACAACTGGAGACTGAAGCAAGGGCAGGGGCTGGGTAGCAGAAACACTCAGACAGCCTCCAGGTCTGTGGAGGATAGACCTCAGCCCACCCAGCCTGGCTGGTGCCTTGGGCCTCAGCCCTGCCCCACCAGCCGTGTAAACAAAGCCCTTCCTGCTCTCTGAAGTCTCTAGTGGATCAATGTGTACTCCTAGGGCAGGCCAGGCCTTGTAGACTACTGATGAGCTTTCCCTTTCAAAGGGCAAGATTTCTCTTATGGGGCCATTGTTCCACCCAAGTACAAGCTGGCTATGCCAACAGGGTAAAATGACCGGGGGCCAGATAACGGCCACCCGCCCAACCACCTGCATGCTCCCACCCAACCCGGAGTTAGCATCTCATACATTGTTTATGAGGCCTTTGTCCCGGGCTCAAGGTGAGCCCCGGAATGAGAAAGACAAATAAATAAATAACTCTGAGCAGAGCTGAGTGTAAGGGCCAGGAGGGAGGCCGGCAGGGGTTGTTTATCTTGGGGGCTTGCATATTTTATCACCCTGCAGTTTCATGAACTCTCTTCCCTCTCCTCTCTCCTGTGATGAGAGTTTATATTATCCAGCACACACTGGTTTGTAAGTCTATTTACAACCCAGGCGTTGTTGGTTTGCGTGAGAGAGAGATGGCCCATCCCCAGATTAGTTAAATTGGAAATAAATTGGTTGTTAAATAAAAGCCCTCTGTGGGATGTGACAGTGATGAATGAGGGATGGATGTGCCTGGGGAAGGGAGTGGTGGCTTTCCCGGTTGAAACCGTGAAGCTGAACTGGCCCAAGAAGCTTGGGCGGGAGCCTGGCGTGGTCTGTCTGGGGCCTGGGATGGTCTCAGGCCTGAGAGCAGAGAAGGGTCCAGCAGGGGTGGGCCCTGGAACACATTTATGGATGGAGAGCAAGGGCGGAAGACTTGTGCATCCTCTGGAACTATGTTTTAGTTTCCTATAGCTTAAGGAGTACTTTTGTGTCTGATTTTATGTCTTTGATTTTATAACCTTGGGACACATTTTTCTTATGTTACAGACGAGGAAACTGAAATGACTTGCCTGTGGTCATTGTCAAATAAAAAACAAACAAATCTGGACTCAGTAAGGAGACACTTTATGCAAAAGGTTTCTTGCAAGGTGAGAAAGGGACTGTTCAGTAGGGTGAAGGCTCTGACCCTGAGATCTGCATGCATCCGCAGAGTTAGGCAGATGGAGGTGTTTTTTCATAAAGAGGAACAAGCAAGCTGGAAAGAGTGGGGTGTAAGGAAGTGGGGTGAAAGGGGAGCGCGATCGGTTGGTGGATCAGAGACCGGTTCATCCCGAGGCAGCCTGTTCTCGGAGGCTGTCTGCTGGCTCAGGTGGAGGGAAGGACAGACTTCAGGGCCTAGAGGAAGGACAGAAGTTTAACCCAAGTTTGGTTAATAAGCATTTTGTTCTGATTGATTAGCGGGGAGCAAGCAGTTCAGTTAATTATTTATGAGACAAAGAAAAAGACTTTGGAGGGTCTGTGTCTGGCCTTGTCATAGGTAAACAAGAGGGTATCTGTGAGTCTTAGCCAAGGGTATTTTCTAGAGCATAAGGATTGAAAAGGGAAAGATGAAAGAAAAGGGAAGTCAGCACAGGTTAATCTCAGAAAAGACTCTCCTCTTTAATTCCAAAATTTAAAGCTCTGGTCCCTAGTCAAACACAAGGGAATGGGTGTTTTCAAGAACATAAAAATTGGGGGACTCTGTTAACTTCACAGTTTTCCAGGATCACAGGGCTCGGGTAAAATTCAGTACTGTCGTCATACAGTTCCCTGTTGCAGTGTGAGGACTGGAATTCGGGACTCTGGGCTCCCAGAACACTTACATATTTTTTCGTCCTCTTACCTCTTTCAGATCCGAACAGTCTTAGATCTTTCTCTCCGTTCTTCTCCTTCTGTTAAAACCTGTTGAGAATGAAGAAGCTGGCAAGAGCTTAAACCAAAACCTTCCCAGGGATTTTTGTGTTTGGCTAGGGCCCAGAACTTTAAGTTTTGGAATTAAAGAGGAGAGTCCTTTCCGGGCTTAACCTGTCTTGACTTCCCTTTTCTTTCATCAGCATCACAGGGTCCCTTCTGCCTGGACCTGGGAGGGATAATAGATCCTATTAGACGATGGTAGGTGATAAGGAGTTGGTTGATGACAGGTCACTGAATCAAAGAATCTCAGAGCTGGAAGGGACCTTAGAATATCTGGCACAATCCCCCATTATACAGATGAGAAAAGTGAGGAGTAGAAGAAGACTCAGTATCCCCTGTCACTTAATGGATAAGGATCTTCCTAACTTGGTGGTAGGGAGGGAGTGAAGGGGGCCCACAACTCTTCCCTTCCTCCATGAGCACTAAGTCCTTCTTTTCTTGACATGCTGCAGTGGCCCAGCAGCCATTAAGCTTTTATAAGAACAATAATTACTAGATGATGCCAAATGTGAATGCCTGCAAATCCACTCCTCTCCTGGGTTATGCAGGAGTGGAGCCCAGGAATCTGCATCTTTCCAAGATTCCAAGGAGCACACATCTGGGAATCACTGGTAGAGGCCATTGTGGGGGTCTAGAAGGAAGGTGGACAGACTGACCCCCCGGAGGCTTGGCCAACCTGAGAGATCAGTGATCCCGCCCAAGTAGCTGCCAGAGCGAGGCGAGTTTGGACGGAGGGTGAGTAGCCAGAGCTGTTGCTGGGTAGGGCAGCCCTCCTGCTCAGCTCTTCGTTCTCACACCAACACAGAGACAGAGCCTGGGGGAGGGGAGGTGTTCTTCAGGGGAATTAAAGACTCTTCCTTGAAAGGTAACAAATTCCTCACTAATTATGCAATTATTTTATTATGCAGCCTTAATGAAAAAAAATACACAAACCACTCAAAGCCTAAAAAGAAGGCTGTATCCAGGACTTATCCAATTTAATAAATCCTCTCCATCCAGTAATTATTTTCTCGATTTTTTTAAATACAAGTCCGCAGGAGTCGGGTGGGGGGGAGCAGTCTCTCCCTTGCTGCGGCAGGGGAGGGGACAGGCCCACAGAGAGAGTGGGCTGCGCCCTCCCAGCTCACCCCTGCCCTGCCCCACCTGCCCGCTCCAGGTGGGTGCCGAGCAAATACACCACTGTTTTTCTAGACCCTGTCTCTCATCTTCGTCCTCCCTCTGGTCACACTCCCAGAAAAAGGGTGTCAGGGAGGACAGGCTCAATTAAGACCCCGTTAGTTGTCCTTTTGGAGTTTCCCTGCCAATGCCCCGTCTTTGGCCTGTGACCTGGCCCTGCCCCAGCCTGTGTTCTGTGTCCTCAACCATCCTCTCAACTGGCAGTTATGGGCCCCACTCCCCAAAGGCTTAGATGATAAAATGTGGATATCTTACCCTTTCAAAGTCACAGATTTTGAGTCAGACAGGTCTAGGCTCAAATTTTGGCTTGGCTAAGCACTGATTTGTGCTAAACTACTCTGAGTCTCTGTTGTGTTTATCCATAAAATGGGAATAGGGATACCTTCCTCATCAGGGACGTTGCAGGGATCAGAGGAAATACCGGACCTAAAGATGCAGTGCAATGTTTGACACACAGCCGGTGGCATCGACAAATGTTCCATCCACGCCCATTCCCCGCCCCACCTCCCTGAAGCCTTAGAATGCATATCTGATGGTGGCCTTCATAATGGTGGGGGGACATGTGGAGCAGGGGAGGCTTTCTTGGCTCCTCTGAATTCCCTCACTACTTTGTGCTTCCCCCACCTCGGGACCCTAGCCCATCTTAAGACGGTGCTGTTATTAACATAAGGAGGGCTTTGCCTGGGGGTGGGGGGCACAGGTGAAGGTTTGCTGGTCAGGAAAAGCCTGGGAAACCTTGTTTCTCCATCCCCAGCAGAAGGGCTGGTCCAGGAAGAGCTCACTGCTTAATATCTTCTCCATCACCATCGCCATGGCGACTGCCTGTAGCCTGAGTTCCTCAGCATCCTGCCTGAGGCAAATCAGCCATGTTTCCTCATGCAGGATGCTGGCCACAGCGTGGTTCTGCTAAGCTGCGTACTCCACCAACCACAGGATGGCGGTCAGTGTGAGAAGGCTGCTCCCGCCCAGCCGGAGCACCGCTGATAGCCCTGAACCTCTGCCTGCCTCTCCGTACTCATCTGTTCACCACGTGCCAACCTAGGCTGCACCCTAACAGGCACCATTGCTAGGCATTGCCTTGGTGGCATGGGGTCCTGGCCGGGCAGCCCGGACTTGGAAGTGAGCTGGACCCTGTTAGAAGTATGTTTCTGGGATCACTAGTGGTGTCATTTTGGGTTAGAGTTACATAAATTCCCAGACCTCCATTTCTTTACCTGTAAAACAAGGATACTAATAGAACAGACCTCCTGGGGTTGTTGTGAGGCTCATATAAGATGATGTCTAGGAAACAATTTCGTCAAATGAAAAACACTGAATACATATGGGGGAGGGGCAAGACTATCATTGCTTGACATCTGCTATGTGTCCATTACCACGTGAAACTTTTAATCACATAATGTCATTGAGTTCAAAACAGCATGAGGCAGGGCTCAATTTCTTCATTGTACCCATAAGGGAATGGAAGCTTAGAGAAGCTAAATAAATTCTCTGAGCTCACCTAGCAGAAAAGAGCCAAAACTTGGACTGTTATCAGCTCTTTCTCTGTAAGAACCTGTAAGAGATCACTATTCTTATCCGTACTGATTCATAAAGAAGTTTTTATTGAGCATTGTATTAGTCCCTCTCCAGGGAAACAGAACCGATATATATGAGGAGATTTATGGTAGGAGTTGGCTCACATGATCATGGAGGCTGAGAAGTCCCACGATCTGCCTCTGCGAGCTGGAGAACCAGGCCAGCTGGTGTGACATTCAGTCTGAAGGCCTGAGAACCAGCAGCCCCAATGTCCAAGGAAAAGAGAAGCTAAATGGCATCAGCTCAAGGAGAGAGAACAAATGAGCCTTCCCCAGCCTTTTTGTTCTGTGTGGGCCCTCAATGGATTGGACGATGCCCAACTATACTGGTGACAGTGGATCTTCTTTACTCAGACTGCAAATTCAAACGCTAACCTCTTTCAGAAACACCCTCACAGACACACCCAGAAATACTGCTTTTTTTTTTTTTTACCAGCTGTCTGGGCATCCCTTAGCCCAGGGAATGCTTAATGGAATTAGGCATTATAAGCATTTACCTCCTGGGCGGCAGAAGGGACACTGGAACAGTACATGGCAGGAGCTTCCTTGACAGGAAGGAGCTCACACTCCCTCTGTGAGAGCAGAACAGGAAAAGTGAACCAGCTTTAGATGAGGAGCCCATGACAAAGCCATGCATGGAGACAGACAGCGTGGGTTCTTAAAGGTCAGAAGGGGCTGCTCCCCCTGGGCTGGGGTCAGAGAAGGTGGCGTGTACACTGCTGGGTGCTGGCCCAGCTAAGCCAGGCTCCTGAGGGCTCTCAGAGCAGGCTTTGGGCCTGGTTTCTTCCATGACACCCAAATCCCCATGGTGGGGTTGAGCAGAGTCAGGCTTGGGTGTTGCTGGTGAAATGAGAGTGAACTGGATGATGTGGTGAAGATAACATGGACAAACTGGGTAGCTAGTTGGGAGTGCGGACGGGATGGGTGTCCAGGGTGCGGAACCCTGGACCAGAAACCAAGGGGTGGCACACAGGGTACAACTAGGGGTGTGGCCCACATCATCACACCCTCTTTGTACAAAAGGCACCCCAGAATTCCTGGTGCTTCCTGCTGTTCCTCCACCTTCCTTCTCTTTACCAGACACCTTCTTGGATGCTCCCGGTAGGGAGAAGGGACAGCTTTTTACTCTTTCAATCATCAGATGTCTAAGGTTGGATTCAGGTGGCCCAGACACCTCTGGACTGCCAAGGTTACATTGGGTCTCAACCCTTTCTTTCTAAGCTCCCATCAGTCTATCATTCTCTGGGCCCCACCACGATAGAAATCAAAGCCCCTCTTTTTCTGGGAAGATCATTTGTATGTTTACAGGCATTCTGTTATTATAGTTTTCACTTCCAGTAAATTTTAAAAACATAAAACCCTGCAAGAGTATTGTTGGGAGTCTATTTTTATTGCTATGGCTTTAAAATAAACAAAAATATTAATTCCATTAGTAGTTGAAAATCATCGTAGTATTGTATTGCTGAGCATAAATTTTACTGCGATGGTAACTGTGCCACAAAGATAATAAACATACAGTAGAAGAGTGGTTATTGGCAGGCTGGGTGGACAGGAGACAACACGTCATACTTGCAGGGCCACCTGGGAATTGAGGTGGAGGATTTTTTAGTGTTCTGAGAACTACACTTCCTTGCACAAGGGCAGGGGTGTAGGGTGTAGAAAGAGCTAGAAACCAGACAGGTCTGGGTTGAAATCCCTGCTCTGCCCTTTGCTGGCTGCGGGGAGCCAAGGAGTTCACTGAGCCTCATCAGCAAAATGGGGATAATCCTACCAGATTGTGGGGATTAGATGTGACGTGAGAGGTGAAGGTTCTTGTAAATTGCTCAACTATAAATTCCATGAAGGCAGGGCCCTGTCCATCTTGTTCTTGGCTTTATCCCCTGTGCCACCCCAGTGCTTAGCATGTAATAGGGTTATTAATGTAGCTATTAGTATACTATTTTTGTTGGTGTTATAATTCTTTCTTTTTTTACATCACTGGGAGGTAATCAAAGGCCTTTGATCTAGTTAATCCCCTGCCTTTCTTCTAGCGAAAGCAGCAATCCATTCTCCCCAATCCAGCGTCTGGAGCCGCAGAGAATTGCAGAGTAGCCAGGAGGGAAACAGAAAGAAGACTTGAATAATAAAGAAAAAACCAAAAAGGGCTTTCCCACCAACCCTTGAGATGGGTGGGCTATGAGTATGTGTATTTTAACCTTTTGGCAAAACATTTCTGAAGCAAATTACAATACTTGATTTAATAGTGAGACTCTCAGCCTCAAAACATGCCTCAGATAGGCCAGGGTTTTGTTACTTGACTTATAGGAAAACAGTTTTGGTGTAAATGTTTATTAGAGCCAAGTTATCTTTAGAGGTGATGTATGGCGTGATTACACATTAGCGTGAAAAGTGGTGTCTCTGGATCTCTCAGATCGTGTCAGGTCAGAGCTTCATGTCTTCCATGAATGGGAATGTTGCTTTCCAATCACTCTCACCTGGCAGTGCTTAGGGTTCTTTATCAAGTTTATGTCTCAGTTGTCACACCTGGGAGGCTCCCGTCAAGCGTTAAAGTTCTTGGTTTGCAAGTGAGAAGGCACCTTTTGGCATTGCAGATGACCTTCTGCGTTTTGGATTGCTACTTCTGTCTCTCGGAGAGAGTTGAGCAAGGGAAGCCAGCCAGGGAACCTCCGTTTCCCTACTAGTAAAATGAGGAGTGAAGATAGCCTGCTCCTTGCTACCACTTGAGTTCTTAAAAACAGGTGCCCTGTTTGATTTTCCTTTCTATCCCCACTGCTAGGCAGAAGACCTGGCTTTGGGTCATGCTCACTCAGCAGTTTTGGATGGAATGAATGAGTGAATGATACCGGCTATGGGAGAAGTAGGGTAATGAAGGCCTGGATAATTTGCTTTTCAGACATTCAGAGAAGAGGCTGCTATTAAGTCCCAATGAAACTGCCTTCTCTCTTCCTTTCCCTTACTTGGCCCTTTGTCTTTGGATATGCCTGATGGATTTAACTCCTAAACCCTGACACTGCTGTGTGTGTTAAGCCCCTGCCCTACACCTCTTGTGGCTGCCCCTCGTTGTGTTGCTGAACCCCATCCGTTGTGGATGGCGTTGGCAAACAGTCTATGATTATATTGGAAATCACAGGTTCCCAGAGACTGGGGAGTAATTATGCTTAATAGGAATAAAATGAATTCCCAGTTGCCCTCTTCAGGGTGGATGACAGTCCGACCCTATATTTACTTTCTAATGATATGGCAATTACAATCTAATAATGACTCTGGTACTGGCTGGCACCTGCCCAGCTATTAATTGGTTAATGGCCATCGTGCCATGCAGGGAATTGAGGACTATGCCTGCTCCTTAATTTCCATAACTTAAGAATCTTCAGCTTTTAGGGAGCTCTTAGGAGACAGCCACATGGGGAGCCGGAAGGAACAGTGCCGCCTGCAAAAGGATCGGGGTTCTTAGCTGAGGGTCTTTTCCCCAGGAAGGCAAACCCAGCCCCCTGGGGAACAATAGCAGGGCAGCAGCCCACTGAGGTCAGAAGGACTCTCCTCGCTCCCCTCCTTACGACAATGAAAGGACCAGAGATGTTGGAGTGAGTCATAATTAAAGACCAAATTAAATCCCACCTCATCCCTTAGACATTAATTGAACCGTTTATTCATCCGGTCTGTTTATTGAGCACACACATAAAACAGTACACCTCCAGCCTCCTTGGTGCACTGTGATCCCGCCCTTCTCTGAACCTCTCCCTTGAGGTCTGGTTTGTTAACTCCATCTTGTGTGGTCATTCATTATTCCCAAGATCTCAGCCATGCCTCAGAGAGCAGACTGGAAGCTTTCTACAGGCAACATTTGTTTTGTTTTTGGTTTTTTTGTTTTTGAGACAGGGTCTCACTCTGTCACCCTGGGTAGAGTGCAGTGGTGTCATCGTAGCTCACAGCAGCCTCAAACTCCTGGGCTCAAGTGATCCTCCTGTCTCAGCCTCCCAGAGTGTTAGGATTACAGGTGTGAGCCACCGCACCAGCCTACGGGCAACAATTGTATAAACAATCCTTTCCTCTTTATCCTCTTTGTGACAAATCCAGAGAAAGCACTTAAAATAGGTGTTAAATGAACAATATTTAGTAAGATAGTAGCAGAAAAGTGCATGAGCTCTGGGGTTAGTTAGACCTGAGTTCAAATCCCAGCTTTGTCACTAATTAGTTGTGTGACCTTGGATAAAATAAGTCACTTACTATCTCTAAGGCTGTTTCCTCACCCTAAAAATGGGAATGATAATAATTAGCGCATAGAGCTTGTCACATGATACACAGGAGACATCGAAATGGTTCCTAATATTATAGTAGGTACTATGTCTTATATCTGCATATTAATGCATATCATATGTATACACATATGAAAAAAGATGTGTAGAAATATATATGCATGGAGATATATATAAAATAAAAATAGGGTAGGCATTTTCCTCTCCTCTTTTTCATGGGAGCAGATGAAATGGGGGATTGGAGTCCTGAGTAACTGTGATTATATTTTGTGGTTAATTTCTCTGTGACCTGTGGGGAGACCAAAACTTTGCCTTGATCTAGAGAATCAATGGAGATCATTCAAATCCCACCGAGGGGAAATTGCATCCAAGGTGCTGTGCAATACAATTTTCACACATGTTATTTCACAATCCCCACATTAAGTCTGCAAGGGGAAAAATATTGTGAAAGACAGAATGCACCAGTTAATTAAGAAGATGATTTCATTAGGGCTAGTTGCAATGGGGAGAATGTTCATTAGTGGAGAGTGTCTCAGGAAAAGGAAGAGGGCCTGGAGTTTCACAGGGGCAGGTAAACAAGGGACCCATTAATGAGTCTTGTGGGAGTCATGAGGAAGGGTGGGGTGGGTGTTACCTGGGGACATAGGAGAGCAGCATGGCCCTTTGAGGTTAGCCATTCTGGGGAACACAAAAGAGTGGTGAGATTTCTCAATCTTTGGGAACACAGGGCTCAGATCAAGTTCGATGTTACTGATATCATTCTGACATTTGTAGCTGAACAAACTAAAGGTAATAGGAGAGGCTGAGTAACTTGTCCCACATCCCAGGACCATTTTGAAGTGGGGCAGTCTCAGAACCCCAGTCTGTCTGGCCCCAGAGCTGCCATCTTGTTGCAGATGTGGTGGCCTTTTTCTCATTCGTTGATTCATTCAACAAATATTCATTGAGATGCTACTATGTGCCAGGAACTGTTCTAGGTGCTGGAGGAGCTTCTCTGAACAGATAGCAAGGGCCCTGATTTCACGGAAGTTACATTTGAGTGATGTAGACAGACACTGAATAACTTAACATGTAAACAAAGAAGGTAACTCGAGACAGGGAATAAATGCTGCAAAGTAAATGAAACTGAGTGATGTGTTGGAGAGTGACTCAGGGTGGGGAGCTTCTCTGAGGAAGTGACAGATGGGTGGAGGCCTGGATGGTAAGAAGGAACCAGCCATACATGCAGCTCGGGTGTGGAGGCGGGAGACTGGTCTAGGAAGAGGGAACATCAAGTGCAAAGGCCCTAGGGGGTGGAACAACCAGATGTCACTGAAGCAGTGTGGGTGATGGGGAGGGGCAGGACCCAGGCCAGAAAGCTACGGAAGTACCATATCCGAAAGAACCCTGTAGGTCCTTGAATTTTACTTCAAGTACAGGAGAAAGCTATCAGCAAAACAACAGAAAACTACTGGACAGTGTTAGGAGAACACTCAGATTGTGAGTGTTTGTGAACAGTCAGGGAAAGGTGCCCCTGGTCCAGCCACAGTTGGGCTAGCCTGTCACCCACGTGTGGTCCCTGTGCTTGGTCTTTTATCCTCTTGACCGTGAGGCTGGAAAACACGGTTATCCTCTCTGCCCGCAGACCAGGGCCGACAGTCTGCCTCCCTGCACTGGGCCTGCGCCAGCTAGCTGATCTTCTGACTCCTGTATCACACTGAGAAGGGTCAAGGTGTGCTTGCTCCGTCACGGACCCTCATTTTTCCCTCTGTGGTAGGTAGAGCAGGGATTATGACCCGGCCCCTCCCTTAGAGATGAGGACCTAGGGTTATGTTGTGGGTCTAAGGTCCTGCAGCTGGTTAATGAAGGACATTAAACTGGAAACAAGGTTTTGCAACTGCCCGGCTGAGTACCCCTCACCCACTCCACCTTGGGTTCCAGTGGCTTCAGGACAGGCTTACACAAGGTTGTCCAAGTGTGTCTTAAAACCATTTAGAATAATAATATATGGAACTAAGAGATGTTCTGTGTTCAGTGGTCTTTCAGGCCACTGCCTATGAGCCATCAGCTATGATCTACAGTCAGCCACTATTATTTGCTATTAGCACTGTCCTCTATTAGCAGCTATTATCACTTACCCACTATTAGCCACCATTAGCTACTATTATCACCTAGCTCCTATTATCCATTATTAGCTACTCTTATCAACTATCTACTATTATCTACTATCAGCTTCTATTATCTTCAACCATTATCCGGTATCTTCCATTTGTTATCTGTGATCTACTATCAGCTACTATCTATTACCTGCTATGTGCGACAACCTATCAGTTTCCTTTTATTTTCTACTCTCTATAGTTACCTACTGTCTACCAGCTGCTATCTATTATTTAACATCCATCAGCTGTCATCGAGCCATCATTCTCCATCTTTCCTTTCTGCCTAAGCTCACAGAGTAATTATTAGTAATAGCCATTAGAAATCTCAAGCCAGAACTTTACTTACAGATGTCCCTCTGGGATGAGAGCCTTATTTCTGCCTCTGTGAGTTTGGAGCAGCAATGTCCATGGTGGCTTCCTGCACATTCACAGCCAGGCCCCTCTCTACCCTTGCCAGCATCCCTGGCTCACGCATCCGGGAGACTCCTGGCCACCACATCACAGATTCGGGGGGAGCTTTGACAGAAAGAATCAAAGGTCCACTCTTGGGTCTGGAAGACAGACATACCTTTAACAAAACACACTTGATTTGTCCAATTAAAACCCTCATGAGGTAGAATGTCTGCTCTCATGGGAATAAGAATTCAGAAAGATGTCCACAGACATGATAGATCAAAATAGATTGACTGACCTATCCCTCATCCCCAAACACACATGACCTAGGTGTACCCAAGTAGACATCAGAGACAGGCTTGGAGTTTGCTGAAAGCCAGCACAAAGGATACAGAAGGGCAGGAAGGAAAGCTCTGCTCTTGCAGGAAAGCTGATGGCCTGCAAGCAGGGGGGTGGAGGGCATTCTTCCTGAGAGGCCTGGGTGCTGCCTGACCACTGACCACTGTCTCAGAAGGCAGATGGTGGTGTGGAAAGCTCTGAGCTTGCAGCCAGGTTGTTCAGGCTAAAGTCCTTGCTCCAGCTGCTAGTGGTGTGACCTTGAGCTAGTCATTTAACCTCCTGGAATTCGTGATGGGGAGTGTGCACACATGTGAAACAGTTTGCCAGGAGAAACATTCTGGGGATGGGGAGGAAGCAGAGCAGTGGCAGGCTCGCAGGAGCTCACAAGACCAGGGGGCCTCTGGAGGAGGATAAAGCTGGGGAGAGATCCATCGATTGTCATAGCTGGAATGGCCATTAGAGAACATCTAGAATGGGGTCTTTCAAACTGTGGGTCATGACATATTAGGGTAGTGAAATCAATTAAGGTGACCAGTATTAAAACAAACAAACAAACAAATGGAATAGAATAAACTAGAAAAATAGTAGAGTACATCACATATAGTAAAGATAAGCTTTGTTTTGTGGAAAAAATATATTTACATGTGAGCTGAGTTATGAGAAAAAAATGTATTTCTTATTGTGAGTCATCAAGCAACAAATCTGAAAACCACCAACCTGGTCGAATTTTGTAATTTGGAGCTCAAGGCTCGGAGAGGTTAAGTGCTGAGACAGGGCAAGATGATGCCCAGAAACAGAGTAGGTAGCCAAGCTGAGGACAGGACCTCCCCCACCCCTCTCCAGGGGAAGGGGACGTTTTGAGAGCATTGAGTTAGGGACTCCCTCACTGAAAGAGGGGAAGATGAGGTCAACAGGATTCTGAATGATGAAATCAGAGACACCAGGGCCCCTGTGATGGGGAGGTGGCCGGTCTGGAGGGTACTCTTGGGAACTGGGCAGCACTGGTTTATGTGAGGTTCCAGACGAGGAGCCCAGCCCCAGCCCTGGCCCAGGGGGACTTCCAGTCTCATAGCATCCGTCAGCAGCCTTTGGGGCCAGCTTGGGTTTAAAGTCACTCAGACCTGGGGCTCAAATCCTGCACTGCTACTTTCAGACTGGGTCAGACATGCCATATAATTCCTGAGCCTCGGTTTCTCCATGTCTACCTTATGGAAATGCCTATCTTGTGATTTTTTTTTTTCCTAAAACAGAATTTAATGAAATCATCTTAAGGAGAGTGCTTGGCACTTGACTGTTTTCACTGAATGCTTGCCCCAGCAAGCTCCCCTGTCTCCCCGCACCCAGTGCCTCTTGGTCCACAAAGGCCTCCGTATCCATTATCTCATTGCCTGTCTCTCTCAGTCAGCAAAGCTGGTTTTTACACAGATAGGTCAGTAAAACAAATACATTTAGTATTTACATCTATGCAGGGAGAAAGGCCAGTGTCCCTCACTAATACAGGGATGACATGTAGCAATCCCGGCAGACAGACTTAGAAGCAGTAGCTTCTTCTATATATTTCCAGGACCCCAAGGTCATGAGCAGTGTATGCCCTTGGACCATCCCTCCAAGAAGCTTTGAGGTTGGGCAGAAAGGGAGGCTCAGTTTGGGGTGGCTGGTGTCCCTCCCCTTCCTTCCCCCCTCAACTTGACTTGTATTAAAACCACTGACCAGGCAGACCCGCTTCCATTCTCATGTTACGGACCTGAGATGAATCTGGCAAGGAAGCCCATTAATGAGAAACATGATCTAAACCTGGAAAGGCTTTAATGCTCTGGGGGAAAATATTGTTTTTTCCACGTTTTAAAAAAGTGCTTCTATTATCTCCCTCAAGATAAATTCCAGCTATTTACTCGCAGTTTCCTCTATGAAAAAAGCATATGCATTCCCTCGGGGCGTCTTTCTTGCTCGATAACCTCATAACCAGATTGCAGACGCATATATATCAAGATGCTTGTTACAGCACCTTCTCTCTCAGGTGTGAAGATAGATGGATGGGGATGAGTTTCAGGTATTCAGAACACAGACAGCCTAGGTCCTTGCTTTGAAGACCGGCTGATTCCCGCATGAGTTCTCTGCCTGTTTGGGGGCCGCCATTCATTATAAAGTGATGGCACCCCTACATCCTTACCTGGGAGCCAAGCCCTTTTAGAACTAGGCCAGCCACAAAGCCTGGATTTCCTTCTTTGAACCCACCAGGGACAGACTGCAGATGGAGGTTAATATGGCTATACCCATCGATAAGACCTGGTTTCATGCAATTTGTCCCATTGTCCTCCGAATACATTTGCATGCACCCTATTTTCTGATTGGGAATCCTTGATATTGTAGTCATATCTTTTCCTCTTGTGAAATTCACTCCCAAATCTCATCTGTCTCAATGAGCTATCCCCCAAAGAGACTCCTTTTCCTCTCTGGAAAGCTCTGACTAATCTTGTCCGTTATAGGCTACTGAAATAAAATCAAATTCTGTATTTAATCTGTATAAGGAACCCAGCTAGTTCTCTAGGAATGTGAGTTCTCAAAGCACAGGGTCCTAAGGTTGAAGATTCACCTCCTGCCTCCAGGAAGGTCTCAGCTGGCAGGTCTGACAACTCTACAATGCAGAGTTCTGCTCATTCTTCTCCTCTTCCTTAGCTGTATTGAGGTGTAATTTACATGCCATAAAATTCACTCATTTTGAGTGTACAATTCAATGATTTTTGGTATTTTTTAACAGAGTTTTGCAACTATCACCACAATCTCACTTTAGAACATTTTAGTACTCCACAAAGAAACTCTGTAGTCCAAGGCATCAATTCCCACCCTCCCCGTCCCCCCAAAACCATGCCGCCAGTAGCCCTCCCCCGCTCTAGGCAACCGCCAGTCTGCTGTCTGTATCTGTAGATTTGCCTATTGTGGACATTTCATTTAAATGGAATCATACTGTATGTGGCTTTTTGTGACTGGCTTCTTTCATTTAGAATGATGTTTTCAAGGTTCATGTGTGTTGTAGCATGTATTAGTGCTTAGTTCCTTATCATTATTTATTATTTCATTTATCCATTCACCAGTTGATAAACTAGGGGGTTATTTCTACTTTTTGGCTTTTATGCATAATGCTGCTAGAAATATTCACATATATGTTCATGTGAACATGTGCTTTCATTTCTCATGGGCTAGGAGTGGAATTGATGGGTCACATATTTATATACTCTGTATTTATATTTATTATATAGTCTATATTTAACACTTCAGAAGGTGCCAAGCTATTTTCCACAGTGGCTGCACTATTTTAATTCCCACCAGAAATGTACAGTTTCTTCACATCTTCACCAACACTTGTTACTCTGTGTCTTTTTTTTTTTTTTTTTGAGACAGAGTCTTATTGTGTTGCCTGGGCTAGAGTGCCATGGGGTCATCTTAGCTCACAGCAACCTCAAACTCCTGGGCTCAAGTGATCCTTCTGCCTCAGCCTCCCGAGTAACTGGGACTACAGGCATGTACCACCATGCCTGGCTAATTTTTTCTATATATTTTTAGTTGTCCGATTAATTTCTTTCTATTTTTAGTAGAGACGGGATCTCGCTCTTGCTCGGGCTGGTGTCGAACTCCTGAGCTCAAACAATCCACCCGCCTCGGCCTCTCAGAGTGCTAGGATTACAGGCGTGAGCCACCGTGCCCGGCCTACTCTGTGTCTTTTTGATTATAGTCATTCTGGTGGGTGTGAAGTAGTATTTCACTGCGGTTTTGACTCGCATTTCCCTAATGGCTAATGATGTTCAGCATGTTTTCTTGTGTTTATTGGCTATTCATGTGTCTTTGTTGGTGAAATGGCTATTCAAACCTTTTGCCCACTTTTATATTGGATTATTTGTTTTCTTACTGAATTGTAAGAGGTTTTCATATATTTGGTGTATTCATTTTACGTTGCTGCTGTGGCAAATTACCACAAATTTAGTGATTTCATGGCTTAAAACAACACAAATTTATTGTCTTATAGTTCTGTAGGTTATGAGTTCGACATAGGTCTCACTGAGCTAAAATCGAAGCGTTGGTGGGTTCTAGGGTAGAATCTGTTTCCTTGTCTTTTCCAGCTTCCAGAGGCCATCTGCATTCCTCCAGCTTCAAAGCCAGCAGGGTGGCATCTCTTTGACTCTGCTTCCAGGTTCACATGTTATTCTGACCATAACTTGGAAAGGTTCTTTGATTTTAAGAATTTGTGTGGTTAGATTGGGCCTATCTGGATAATCCAGAATAATCTCCCCAGCTCAAGCTCCTAACTTTAATCACATATGCAAAGTTCCTTTTGCCATGGAAGGTAATACACACACAGGTTCTAGGAATCAAGGCATGAACATCTTTCATGCATTCCAGGGGTCATATTCTATCACACGTGGACACAAGTCCCTTGTCAGATGGAAGATTTATAAATACATTTATACATTTTCTCCCCATCGATGGTTTGTCTTTTCATTTTCTTGGTGTCTTTTGAAGAGAAAAAGTTTTTAATTTTGATGATGTCCAATTTATCAATTTTTTCTTTTATCATTTGTACTTTTGGTGTCATAGTTTAAGAAATCATTGCCTAATTCTAGATCACAAAGATTTATTCCTGTGTTTTCTTATAAGAGTTTTATAGTTTTAGCTCTTATGTTTAGACCTATGATTAATTTTGGGCTAATGTTAAGGATAGAGAGTCATCCTTTCATACATGGATGTTCAATTGTCCCAGCATCATTTGTTGACGAGACTATTCCTTTTCTCATTGAGTTGTCTTGGCACCTTTGCCAAAATCAATTGGTGATAAACGTGGAAGCTTATTCCTAGACTCTCAATTCTGTTCCACAGATCTATATGTCTATCTTTGTGTCTATATCACACTGTCTTGATTATAGTAGCAATGTAGTGAGTTTTGAAATCAGTAAGTATAAATACTCCAACTTTGTTCTTTCACAAGAATGATTTGGCAATTCTGGGTTCTTTGGATTTCCCTATGAATTAGACACACTGTGTCTCTGGTACATTTGTCTTTCGCCCATAGAGAATAGTTTTGGATATATCCATCTTGTCCATCACTCAACACATGAAAGTTTTCCAGGTAATAAGAATCTATCCTGGTCTTTAGTCTACAAACCTCCAGGGATGACTTTGAGGACCTTCAGTATTGTAAGTCCTTACGTAACATTGTCAAAATGTTCTTGGAAACTGACTTTAAGAGAAGGGACGTATAGCAGGTCCTTGAACAATGTCGTTTCATTTTAATGTTGATGAGAAAAAGAATTGGTTTTGTCATACGTTGTTTCACTGAAAATCACTATTTCCAGGACCCTATTGAGGACATTAAGTAAGGACTTACTGTAGTGTGTTTGTTGCCTGGCAAGGTGGAGATCCATCTGAGAGATGAGGACAAAGCAGCTCAGGTCTAAGGCTCAAGTCTCTCATTGTAGGTCCCTCTTTCCCAGCCCAATCAGAGAAACTGTACTCTCTCTGCTTATCCCTTCTCGTTATTTTGAGCTGTGTATTCTGCCTACCATTGATAGTGCTTGGGGCTCGTTTCATTCACTCATTGATTCATCATACGCTAGACATTTCCTCAATGCTTGAGATACATCCTTTACTTTGGGGGGTGGTAGGAAAAGTAAACACACATTTTGGAAAAGTCACTATATTTAGGCTTCTGTAGAGGCAACCAAACTGAATTCTAATAGGTCCTACAACCCATGGGTCTATTTGCTGTAGCCCATTATCTATTGAACAACGCTAGAGAATTTATCTTTGAGGCTAGAACAGGGTCTGAACACTTCTATTTCCAAGCAACCAGTCCTGGCCTCAATGTGCTGCTTTATCTCTAGTCCTCAATGGGCTATACTTTGGGGCAATTGGAAACCTGAGACTTGGGTGAGGATGCACCTGTAAGTCTTCTTGCTTACAGCTACATTTTAGTCAAGGGAGTGAGACATCCTTGTCTTAGGCAGACAATTCTTAACAGGTGTACTTGCGAAATACCTGGGAGATTAGACTTATCCCAGGTCCTGATCTGTCATCTGCTGAGTTTCTTACTTCCTGTCTCCACTTGCAGAAAGTAGAGCCGGAGGTAGAGAATGTGGATTTTCCCATTCTGTAAGCCTAATTATGAATTGCCAGACCCCTGACAATTATATCACAGGCCACAAGCTAATAGGTCCTCTCTTAGCAAATCTGTGTTTTCTTCTCTGGCGGTTTTCTAGTGGGCCCATGTTAAACCTTACTAAAAGCTTCAGAAAGTAGCCTTCACCCTCTAACATGTTGAATTTTTGCTAACAAATTCTGGGATGCTGAAACCTTGGCATATATATGGTACGATTCTTAAGATAAATAAAGCCATAGCTTAATTAGCTGTTTGCTACCTCAGATCAAGGATTGCCGACCTCCTAGCCCACGACAGTGGAGCCTTCATTGCTATCCCCTTTATCTCTTCAGCTCAGTCAATTGCTGAGACCATATTCTACAAGGGTTGCAAGTAACAGAAAACTTAAGTTGAACCAGCTCAATCAATAAAGAAGATGTATTGCTTACAAAACTGTGAAGTACAAAGGTAATAGAGGACTTCAGCTTGGCTCAATCTAGGAGCTCAACACTTATTCCTAAAACCTTTTCATTTCTCTGATCCGTTGGCCATAGTGTTGGCTTCCCCAGAAATCTAGATTCCTGTAGGGTTACAAGGCAGCTGTAGTTATCTTTGGGTGGTGTAGGCCTGTGCCTGGAAATCTTTAAAAACTGCTGATGCCTGAATCCGATCCCCAGAGACTCTGGGATGTGTAGCCAATGTTGAGAAGCAAGACTGATCTGAAAAGTGAAAAGAGCATAAGAAGTATAATTCTAAAGGAACTGGTACTGAAAGAAAATTAAAACGATTTGGCACTTATTGTATTTCATCAACTCTATAACGCTGTTGATTTAAAGATGCACCATTATTTTAAGTACCACTAAAAAAGAAAAAATGTTGTCCATTAAACTACAACCCTCCATCAATAGTTATCTGTATCCTGATTCAAGAGATAAAATGTGAAAAAAAGTGTGTCTCTGAACCCATGAAATAAGGTCTGTTTCTAAAGGAGAATTACCCTTAAAAGGAGTCACCTTGGAAGGAGTAATTTTATATACATTCCTTTGAAGTTATTTCATTGAAAACACCTGTGGAATGTTTTTCCTTTGCCTCAGAATCCATTTTCTATTTATACAAGAAAATCATAGTGTGTTGGAGCTGGAGGACACATTATAGACCATCCAGGCCAACCCCTGGATCGATTTAATTGCGGTTACACCTTGTTTTAGACTAAAAATGGTATTTCCCAGCCTTAATCTCTCACTCTATTCACCATTCTTGGCTCTGGGATAGCTTTGGGCTGTTTCCAACAACCTTCCTGGGTTGAAGATTTGCCACCAATAAGGCTATTTAAAGTCACATGCAACAGGTTCTTCTGGCAGTTCCTAGAACGGGGGCTGAGTAATGGGGTAAGCAATGAAATCGCTTTTGGAATAAGCCTTTATTCTCACTTTGATGCTTATGTGATGTTGTGTCATCATCAGTCACACGGCTGAGCTTTGTTCCACAGAGCGAAGCTACTGGGAATGGGACTCCAGGGCACCATGCGGACACTGTCTAAATGAGACCCATATGATGCCCACCGCCTACTTACTGATTCTTCAAATACAGGAAACCAGCTACTGGAGGGGAAAACCTCAAATAAAGGGCAACTGAATGTGTATGACATAGTTTCCAATCCCATTGGAGGAAAACCAGCAAGGATTCCTTTTTATGCTTGGCAGGGAGATTAAGGCTCAGAGAGAGTAGGTGGCTGGGCCAGGGTCATAGTAAGTTGGTGCTGAGCCCAAGACAGCACTAGGGTCCTTACTTCCCAGTTGGCCTGTGCTACTGCCTCTCTTCTTAACACCTCATAACATTTCTGCAGGTCAGAATTTGAGGAGATGCTTTGGCTAGAAATCAGACAACAGGCCAAGGAAGGGGGTTGCTCTTCCAAGCCTAGAACAGAGGGGGCCCCGGCTCACGCAACACGCCCGGCTGCCAGCCTGTGCACGGGATTGGACAGTTCCAGCAGGGAGCACGGATCCAGGACCAAAGGCAAACACAACCCTTGCCCTGGGGTCTTTGGGCAGGGGCTTGAATCATGTATTCTTTTCCATTTGTAATACAGGTGAAGTGATGAACTTGGTGATGAGGGATTACGGAGGTGGGAGGGTGGGAGGAATGTCAGCTGAACCAGTAATTTATGCAAAAATGGGCTAGGGGAGCTCTGACGAAGACTTTCACAGTCGTGTGGGAGGGCACGGGGGGAGAACAGATCTCTGGGAGCAGCAGCGGTGCGAGGGCTTGAGAGCCTCTTCACTCTCCTGTCTCCGCCACCACCAGAGCAGCGCTGACTCTGGATGGCACCTCCCTTCTCTCACCGGAGCTCCCCTCCTTCACCTCACTGCAGCTCCTTGGCCGCCATCATCCTTGTCTTCATCATATAAGGACAGATCTTAAAGGCACTTTAATTTACATTTCCAAAAACTTCCGGGTAATGACTGCTGCTGCCACTTTGGGGACCAGGCTTTGAGGGGCATTGGTCTAGGGCAGTGGTTCTTGAAGCATGATCCTCAGACCAGCAGAAGCATCATCTGGGAACTTGTTAAAAATGCAAATCCTCAGCACCGCCCCCCAGGCCTACTGAATCAGAAATTCTCAGGGCAGAGCCCAGCAATCTGTTTTCACAAGCCCTCCAGTTTGTTCTGATACAAGCTGAGCGGTTCTTCAAGCCACTGAGCTAGTATTTTTCGGGCCTGGCTAAACTTCAGAATTACCTGGTAAATTTAAAAAAATACTGGTGGCTCCACCTACCACCGGTAACATGGGATCTCTGGGCTTGCTTGGGTGAGTAGACTTTTAAACATATTTCCAAGTGATTCTGATGAACAATGAAGGTTGAAACTCAGGGATCTAGTCTAACAGCTTGCATATTCAAAACAGGTTCAGAGAAGGAAAGTGGCTTGTTGGGACCACACAGCTGGTGTGGCCTTCTCAAGGCCTTAGTTCCCTCCCCCTCAAGTTGCTAGTGTTTCTGGGCACGTGCAGGCTCTGTAACTCCTAGAATACCCTGCGAGTCCTTGCTCTGCTTTTAATTCCGCCTTCAGAGCACTGAGCCTCAGCTCTGTGTCTGTCAGGTGGAGCCTAGCCTTGCTGTCAACATAGGACTTGTTTTCTTGAACTCTAAGCCCTTCAGCTCTGCCTACCCACTTGTATCCACCTGTAGAACACACTCCGAAGAAGGCCGTTATCTTTGCTGGAACATCATTCCTTTTCCTGGCTTCCCTGCGCCCAAAGGGAAGTGGGAGCTTTTTGGGGAGCTGCATTGGCAATTTATTTCTAAATTCCTTAAAGCTAGTTCTCCCTCCTAGGGCCAAGCTGAGGCATCCTCCTCATTTCTCTGATGGAGTCTCTGAGGCAGGGAGAGGTCCGCTCTGATGGGCTCTCTTGCTCTTACCTACCTTCAGGATGCCCCTGGCCTCCTTGGCTTCACCCTTGCCCAACGTCCTCTGCCTCAGCAGTCCTTCCATAGGGACTGGAGCAGGCCAGCAGTGGGGAGGGGGGCAGAATTGGGAGACAGGATGTCTGATTGCTGGAGCAGCACCTCTCCATCATCTGAAGTTAGTCCCCAAAGCCAGAGTGCTCCCGATTTGATTTACTGGGACTTAAAATGAATTATAGTGTTTTGGGTATTTTCCTCCAAATAATAGCCAGTTAGGCTTCTTAATTACCTTGAATTTAGTCTAAAATTAAAATAGCCTCGCTGAACTTGCCCAGGGGTGGGGGTGGTGGCTTGTGGGCATGGTAAAGGATGGAGGGAAGCCAACATGGGACTCATATTCGCCACGGGTCACAGCAGCAAATGAGTCACACACCATCGCCCAGTCAGTTCTGGGCCCGAAGTGTGTGTGTGCACATGTTCATGTGTGCACGGCAGGCTGGGGCACCAGGGGGTGGTTTCTTGGTCTGTCCACCTGCCCCTCACTAATGTTTGGTGCCTGTGCCATGAAGGCAGCTGGTTTCCTGGCACCCGCTGCCTGGCAGATGGGCCTTGACCTTTGTAGCAACTAGCACGGTGTTAGGTAAACAAGACCCCCTGCCCCTCACACTCTCCTGCTCCTGCTGCCAGCGAGTTCTATTTTTGACAGGTTTGGGCCAGGGAGACTAGAGGGGTTGATGGTGGGGGCAGAAGAAAAGGCACCTGCTGAATGGGGGGAGAGACAGATGGCGGCTAGGAACATAACCTCTCACCCTGGCCAGATTTGGTCTGTCCACAGGAACCAAGGAGCCCCTCCCCACCCTAACCACACAGCTCCAAAAATGCTGTGGGCTGGCTGAGGGCCGCAGGAGAAAGGGGAAGGTGAGGCGGAACAGTTCCACAGGCTCATCCTTGATCCTGTGACTGTGAGAAGTCAGGGCCGGACACCTCCTGAATGGTGGGCCCAGCTTTGAGCTGCAGGCCAAGCCCTACCCCAGGCCCCCTATTAGTCTGATGGATGGCTATTGTGCTGCTAATGCGGTTAGAGCAGGCAGCGGCCTGGGGGCCCCAAGCTCAGAGACCGTCCAGTACAGGCTCTGCTGTAATCACATTTGCTTGTACACAGAAGGGGCCAGATTTCCCACCCAGAAGCCCAGAAGACATTAGTTAAAGTCATTTAGAAATATTTTTGTATCAAGCTTTTCTTACCTTATTATTATTATTATTTTAAATAATCAGTTTACTGCCCAGAGCACACACAGAAAGGAGCAGCTCTGAGAATGGATTACAGAAGAATGGCGGAGGCAGGCTAAGCCCCTGAGCCTGGGTCTCCTGGCGGGTGGGGCTCAGCTCTGCAGGTGGGGGGCACCCCATGCTTCCCTGCTGATGAAACACTGAGTCTCTCTCTTCCATTTCCAAGGCTGATGGCTGCTCTTTTTGTTGTTGTTGTTAATAAACTTTTTATTTTAGGATAGCTTTAGTTTTTATGAAAAATTATAAAGATAATACAGAGAGTTCCCAGATCCCCCCACATCCAGTCTCCCCTACTATCAACCTCCTACCTCAGGGTGGTACGTTTGTCACAGTTAATGAACTAGTATGGACACGCTATTAACTAAAGTCCATGCTTCATTCACATTTCCTTAGTTTTTTCCTGTCCAGGGTCCCATCCAGGAGAGCACATGACAGTCGTCATCTCTCCTTAGGCTCTGCTTGGCTGTGAGAGTTTGTCACTTATAACTTTTTCTTTTTTAAAAATTAAGATATAGTTCACATCCTATAAAATTCACCCTTTTAAAGTGTGCAGTTCAGTGGTTTTTGGTACAAAGTTGTGCCACCATCCTCACCGTCTAATTCCAGAACCCTCTCATCTCCCCCAAAAGACACCCTGTGCCCATGAGCAGTCATTTCCCATTCCTCTCTGCCCCCACGCCCTGGCAGCCAGTGATCTTCTTTCTGTCTCTATGGATTTGCCTCTTCTGGACATTTCATACAAATGGAATCATGCAAGATGTCGTCTGTTGTGTCTGGCTGAGCCGGCCACTTTTACACGTGCGTTAATAACTTTAATTCTCATCCTGAGACTGTAGACTGGATTCTAGGGAAAACACATTAACTGTGGAATTCTGAGCCCAGATCCAGTTGTTTGTTACTCCAAGACCAACCAGAGCATTTTCTGTCGTCCATCTATCCAAACACTTACTCACTCAGCATTTATGCAGTGTCCTCTGGGTGCTGGGTTCTGGGGATACAGAGGAGAATAAACTCCATCCTGGGCCAAACCCTCATTATCTCTCAGATCATTGCCACACCCTTCTGGCCCATCTGCTTGTTCCTTTGCTGTTCTGCAGTCTAGATGCCCGCTGCCAGCCAGGACAACTGGATCTCATTGCTCTGCTCAAAAACATTCAGTGCGTGTGTGTGTGTGTGTGTGTGTGTGTGTTTGTGTGTTAAATTTCATTCAGAGTAAGAACCAAGGTCTGTACAAGGCTCCCTCTGACCTGTCTGACTTCATCTCTCACTGCTGTTCCCCTTGCCCACTCTGACCAGTACACTGCCCCCACACCTTTCCATAGGACCTTTCCATTTGCTGTTTTTTTTTGCCTAGAACATTCTTCCCCTAAACACCTGCATTGGCTCGCTCCCTCACCAACTTTAGATCTATGTGAAAACATCATCTTCTCAAAAAGCCTTTCCTCAACCACCCCATTTAAAACAGCAAGCTTCCTTCCAGCTTCCTTATTCTCTTTGCCTGCTTTATGTTTTTCCATTGCACTTATCCTCATCTGATACGCGATATGTTTTACTTCCTTGTTTATTATCTCTGTCTGCCTATGAAAGCGTAAATTACATGAAGGATGGGATCTTTTGGGTGTCTCTCATAGTTACTGCTGCACCCCCAACACCCATGCATGTGTCTAGCATATAATACATGCTCAATAAATAATGGCTATAGAATTATAAATTCTTCACTCTGCATCTTTTATCTCTGCTAGTCAGAAATCTCCCGGCAGTCAGCTCTCTACTACTATGGCATGTGAAAGGATGGTACAAGGAGGAGACTTGTTCTGAGGGACTCTCAAGGATAGAATTCGTATCATTTGGAAGGGAGGAAGTTCAGGAAGACAAATACTGTCCTCTGTTCATTCATTCGTTATTAAGGGAGTTAATCTTTATTAAGTAAGTGCTATATAAGATTGCTAAATAAAATTAAAAATAATTTGTTCATCTATCTAGCCAATAAATATTTATTGAATGTCTATTAATTTACTGGTATAGGAGGTACTAATGATACAGCAGTGAACAAGATGCAATCTCTACCCTTATGATGTTTTACAGTGAAAAGTGGGAGATAGACATCGAACAACCTATTCCACAAATTACTTTGAAATTGCAATCTGTAATATGTGCTCTGAAGGAAATGTATAGAGGGCTATGAGAAGCTGACAGCTAGGGAACCTGACCTAGTCTGAGGGTAGGGAAATAAGGAAAAGCTTTTTAGAGTCAGAGCTATCCAGAATTGGAAAAGGCTGCTTTGCAGCTGAGTTTCCTTTGACTAGGGGGTTTAAGTGGAGGCTGGAAGACCCTCGATGGAGATGTTGCAAAGTGCATTAAGCAAGCATTGGGTAGAGTAGAGGGGGAAGCTTTCTATTCCAAAAATCTAGGAATTAAGTTAAATTTCCTGGTCAAATATGGAAAAGGAAGTTTCAAGTTCCCTCTTAGAAGTGAATTAATTCTACTAGTATTTTTGTGGACCTAAATAACCATCTTTAGCTATCTGGTGTCTCATTTCAACTGAATGTACAGGATCCAGGTCTAGAGACTATGAGTACCAGAATGTTGGAGAGACTTATGGATACCAGGCTCTAATAATAATATCCCTTTATCTCAGTGCTGTTGGTTAATTCACTGCTGTGCTCTCCTATCCTTATCTCATTTGAGACTAGCCATGAGCTTTGTGAATGAGGTTGACCAGAAATTGATATTCAAACTTTATAGAGGAGGAACTAAGGCTCGGAGAGGGTAAGATGTTGAACTTCATAAACCATGGTTTTCTGATTTTAAAAAATCTGTTTGTTTTCCTTGACATATTGGTTAGCTATTGCCAAAATAATGCTATGTAAGAAATCAGCTCTCAGATTCAGTGGCTTAAAGCAATAATCACTTATTATTACTCATGGTTCTGCAGGTTAGCTGAGATGCAGCCCATCTAGAGTGGGCCTGGCTGGTTGGCTTCACTTCCTACTTCAGATGTGCAAGTAGCTGGGGAAGCTCTGATCCACATGGCTCTCAGCCCCCTCATGGGACCATGGGCCATCCATGGCATATTCTTTTGAAAACGAAGCCAGAGGTGCAAGACCTCTTAAAGCTTAGGTTTACAATTGACCCACAGTCACTTCTTCTTCATTATATGCCCAAAGAAACTCATATATGTAAACCCAAAGTCAAGAGGAGAGAAAATATACTCCATTCCTTCAGTGGGAAGGATTTCAGAGACATATGGAAAAGGGTGTGTGGATATAGACAGGGGTGAAAAATTGGGGCAAAAATGCACACCACCATGTTTAATTTGTTCTTTTGTTTACTACTTTATTCTTTCACTCAGGTCCAAACAATGTGCCTGGCATTCTGCAAGCTCTTGAGGACATAAAGGTAAATAATATAATTTTTATTAATAGCCAGTTTCAGCAGATCATTAGAAATGCTATGAGAGAGGCAAGCACAGAGACTCTTGAGAGCAGATACTTTCAAGAACAACAACAAAAAAGGAGCAAGAGATGAATCAATGGAGGAAAAAAAATCAAGGCTGAAAAAATTCTGGGATTATATCCAGTCATATTTCAACCATTGAATCCAGTTATAGCAGGCATTTAAGCTTGTTTATAGGTTGCAACTTCCCCCCATTAGTTGTTTTGTTAACTCCTATTTCTCTTTCATTTTTGTAGCAGAATACCTTGGAAAACTTGTGTTAATTTTAAAGCAAAATGTGGAGAGGAAGATGAGTGTGGCATCACGTATCCAAGTACTATTTAGCAATGGATTTGGGAGGAAAGAATGTGCCTGGGAAGTGTCAGTGAATAAAGAGGAGATGCGGGACAGCTCCCGGGGTCTGTAGAATAATAGCATAGTAATAATGAATACTACCATTTATTGAGCTCTTTGTGCCAGGTATGATGCTAAGTGCTTTGCACAGGTATGTATTGTTAATCCTATTTCAAAGATAATGGAGTGAGTTTCAGAGGGGAGCAAGGTGATCCAATTCCCTGGAAGAATGGCGAGTAGAAAAACGATGACCTGCCATAGCCTCCCCGGTCAGCACCACGGACAGCAGACTCGCCAGCCTGTGAGGTCCTGGGTAAGATTCTGCAAGGTGAACTTCCACAAGCAGAATATTAGAAATGTTTTTGAGTGAATTATTTATAACATATCCACCCTTCCTCCTAGAATGAATTTTGATAACTAGGGGCAACTTTTTTTTTTTGTTAAGGACTTGATAGTGTGTGTTGGCTAGGGATGGGACGGGCACTGCAGATTGGGATGGGGACGTTTGAAGATGGGATCTGGGAAAGAGTTACATTCTTCTGCATAAGAAAGCAGCTGTGAGAGAGTTGGAAGCTAAGTTACACAGGGAATGAGAAATTCCCAGGAAATATATGGGTAGTCAGGAAGGGGGAGTCCCAAGTGGGAGCAAGGAAGAGAGGGGACTTGGGGTAAAAAGAGAGAGAACTAGAGAAATGTTAACAGAGGATTCCAACAGGGCACGGAAAGCAAATCTTTATCTTCTCTTCCAAATGTTCAGTAAATCCCACACCATTGACTTATGTGCAACCCACTTTATTTGGAAACTTGAAGAGGAGGCAGAAAGGGACAGTGAGATCTGTGTCCCACATGTGAACACATGCAAATTAACACTGACCGGCTGGAGAGTTTTTGCACTGGATGTGGTAGTGGAGAACGTCTAGAGTTTTGACTCTTATGTTTCACCTTGGCCACTTTATCATCCTCTGGAGGGCAGGTAGGGCACCTCCTCTGCCTCCCTCCCTCTCATGGACTGAAACATTGGTGGGCACACATAAATACTGAGGACACACTAAAGAGTTTGTTTCCTCCTGGTGAGTCTCATTCAGAAAAGAATCATGGGTTTTCCTCTGCCCACAGCAATCAGAGTTCCCAGGGTTTCCAAGTCACTGGCAATTTTAAATATTCTTTCCCCTTGCCATTATAAGTGTACCCCAACTTGTCAGACCATGGATTTAAATTTCAGGCTCAGAAACAATACTCACAATGCTTTTAGGATCAATACAGGAATATACTCATACCCAGAATGGGCCTGCTTTTTCTGGGTCACAAGCAAACTCCCAATCTACCAAGAATTTCACTTAGCAAGGGCTACATGGGATGCACGTGGGAGTCTGGGTGTGGATCCCCCCATTCCCACGGGGACAAATTCTCTTTCATCCTGATTGACAGTCCTTAACGAATCAAGAAGCCTCCACATCTGCCTTAGCATCTTTGTTTACTCAGGTCTGGAAGTGTGGTCCAAAACTGTGGGGGGTGAGGTGGTAGTGATGGGATGTTCTTGGAGTCAGGTTTGGAACCCCAATCATTGTCTCAGAGGAACTGCTATGAGCAATGGCCAAGGGCAGTTGAAATCTGCATTGGGTATTTTGTTGGTAAAATAGATTTTTGTGACTGGCCCAGGAACATGGACACCAGTTGTGGTAGGCAGCATGAAAAAATTACTGGCTTTGGATTCTGACACACCTGTGTTTGAATCTTGGCTCTGCCACTTACTTTCTATGTAATCTTGGGCACATCACACCATCTGAGCCCCATCTGTAAAATGGGGGCAGTCGATAGGTGCTGACATTTAATGCATTAGTGAGGATTGGGGAGCTTCAGTGACAAAACCCACCAAATCTCTGGCTTTAACACAATAAGGGGTTTCATTGCCCACTCATGTCACAGTCCAATGTCAACATAGGGGTTTGGCTTATGCAGTTGCTCAGGGACCTTGGATGCTTCCATTTAGTAGATGTAATTCCCTGGCGCTTGGAAGCCTTTCACTGCATCGTCTGCATCAGGCAGGCAGATGGAAGAGGAGATGAAGGAGGAGAGAGGATTGAGCAGGAAGCATTTTTATGGGCCAGATTAGGAGGTGGTGAACATGACTTCCATCTATATTCCATTGTATCATGGCTGTGCCTAATATAAGGAAGGCTGAGAAATGACAGTGTACCTAAGAGAAAAGGGTTATTGCTACTCCTGCATTGTGAGGTTGTAATGAGATGAGGTTGTAACGAAAAAAAGAAAAAAGCAGATGGCATGTCTTGATTCTATCTAGCACATAGCCAGACTCAATAACGGTTTGTTCTGGCAGCATTGTTTACACAGGAAGGTGAATTATACATTCCAAACAAGTAACTTAGAAAGGACTTTCAAATCTCAATCCATTTGTTAGATGCATGCTGCCTTGCCTGTTTGTCCCTGGCTCCCCAGGAATTCTGTTTACAAGGCCATGAGGGGTTAAACTACTCTGGCCTCCGCAGATACTCGACAGCTGGGTATCTTTCCAAGGGCCTTCAGCACTCTCCTTCACTGCGGTAAATACATCTGGCATTCCTTATTCTGGAAATACAAGCAACTAGTCAATTGGAAAAGGCGTCTGCTGATGGTAGCATGACAAGCAATATCCATAACTGCTTGTAATCTCCTTCAGACATCCACTTGCTCCCACCCAGCCCCACTGAGCACAAAGGGGCTCCTATTATCTCCACAGCCTTCTGTCGCCAAAAATTCAGATGAACCCTGACCTGATAGTCCATTCCACATGCCTTCTGAGCAAAGGGTCTTCTTCAAGTGTTTACCCTGCCAGCATAGCAGATGACTGGGGCACAGGGAAAAGGCTTCCAGGAGGCAGGCAGCTGCAGCACAGCGGAAAAGAACACAGATTTTGCACTGGGAACTAGGAGACTCAGATCTGCAACTCATGAGCTCCATGGCCTTAGAAAAGTCACTTCACTCTCTTGCCTCAATTTTCTCATTGGTGTAATAAGCATAAGCCTATGCCTTCTTTATCTATGCCACAGGGGGTACTGGTGCTCAAAGAATATGTCTGAAACATGCCTACACCTACATTCCTAATAAAAATTATCTAGCAAGGGGAAGTAGCATCATCTTCCCAGGAAGGTGGGATTGGGGTGCAGAGGTGAAAAGGCATCACATCTTAGGCTAAAAAGATCTAATCTGTCCTCCATCTATGGGTGAGGGATGACAGGAAGGACCTCATCTATAATTTCTTTGGTGACCATGACCTACCCTAGAACAGCCGTAGTGGGAGAAGGCAGGAATGACAAGGTCATCGCCTGATAGGAACGAGTGATTCTTTCTCTCCCAGAACAGGACCCACGAGGGGAGAAACGGGAAGATCATCCACCTAAGGCCAGGAGACTGTAGTCCCATATCACCGCTGTGATAATGATAGTTATGACATTGGTACCCCATTTTATCATTTACAAAGCGTTCCTCCAGGGAGTATAACAGCGCATTCACTCCTCATGGTAACTTTTCAGGCCAGGCATTATGATCTCTGACAAAGGGAGGCTCAGAGATGTTGAGTAATTTGTCCAACGTTCTAGAACAAGAAAGTCACAATTCCTTCCACCCATACCCTGCTGTTCTGCCTTTTTGTTCCCAGACACACCCAAGAGAAAAGCTTTTTCTTCTATAGGTTAGACATGGACAGAAGCATGTTCTCTGATTTGCTTTGGATTAGAAAATAGGAACTTCTCTGTTTTCTGTATTTCTGTGTCTGGCACATGGTAAAGTGCCTTCTAAATGGTTATAAAATGGATGATTGAGAGTGGAAATTTTCAGGAAGGAGGGCAAGCTTTGGAGGTTGACCAGAGTTCAGAAATGGATGGTTGACCACTGGGGTGGTGCTGTGTGAGCTGGAGGAGGAGAAGTTATGAAAGGGAAAGACAGAGTCCAAATGGACAAGGCTTTGTCCCATCATGTTTAACATTCAAAAATGTTAAACATGGGCTCTCCTCTTCCCAGAGGGAGAGTACCCAAATGGGCCATAGAAAAACTTAGAGGGGCTCCCAGTAAAATGATCTCTCTGAGGGCCACAAGGTAGGATGAAAACTTCACTCAAATGGGCCTGGGGCAGCTAGGCTGAGAAAAGGGGCTGAACTGGATCTTATCCTTTATAGAAGGGCTGATCAGACTGGCTCCAGCCAGGGCAGGATAAGAGCCCAGGGGTCTTCTGTTTCAGCAAGTGAGAAGCAGGTGAGAAGTTCCACATGGGGCATGCTGAGCCTCAACAGGGCAGTGTGTTGGGAGAGAAAGCTCAGACTTACCTCTCCTTGGATGGAGAAGAAGTCTGGCAGAGCCAGAGGAGCCTGCAGTGGTTGGCAAATGTAGGTGGCAGCTACAGAGCCATCCTCCACCCTGGCTGTAGAAGGATAAAGGACTCACAGTGTGAAGGCCCAGCCCATACAGGCAGCAGCACTGAGAAGGGGAACAGGGAGCTGCGATGGTTAATTTTATGTGTCAACTTGCCTGGGCTAAGGGATGCCCATATAGCAGACAAAATATGATTTCTGAGTGCATCTGTGAGGGTGTTTCTGGAAGATATTAGCATTTGAATGGGCAGACTGAGTAAAGAAGACTTGCTTCACCAATGTGAGTGGGCACCCTCCAATCCATTGAGGGCCTGGAGAACAAAAAAGTGGAGGAAGGGTGGGTCCACCTTCAGCCTGCCGGTTCTTGGAACTTCGGATTTGGACTGGGACTGCTCCATCGGCCTTCCTGGGCCTCCAGCTTGCAATGGCAGGTGGTGGGGCTTCTCAGCTTCCGTAACTGCATGAGCCAATTCCTCATAATAAATCTCTTTCTGTATATCTATGTAGATCCTTTTGATTCTTTTCTCTGGAGAACCCTGGCTAATACAGGAGTCTCTGAGAAATGAAGAAAGCAGAGGTTTTTCTGAGGGTGGCTGGATGGGAAGATAAATTTGCAGACAGGGAATAAAAGTGTGTGTGTGTGTGTGTGTGTGCTGGGGACACATTCCTGAGCACCCTGCAAGGGCGAGGCATTGCAGGTACCCCGACTAAGTGTGGATGATTCATCTGCCGAGGACACAGAGCACCAGCCCCATGACTCTGCCAAGGAAGAGACATGGGAAAGCTTCATGCTGTGGTCTTCCCGCCTCGCCTCTTCCCTGGGACACCCTCCTGGCAGGGATTGGGGTGGGGTGGGGTGTTGCAGGCAGTGGCCCCTGCGCAGCCATCTTGCCCTTCAGGATTCACAGCCCAGCCCGTCCTCCCTGATGAATGTGACCCACCACTGAAACCCCATCAGCCGCCAAGGCAGAGGAGGTCAGGCCCAGTGGCTGCAGACAATGGCCTTATCGGCTGCTGCTAGTGAGGGTATAAGCAGGGAATTGGATGGTATCATTCTAATTTACATGGGATTTTGTTTCTTTCCAGGTGCTTAGCATGTGGATCTAGGTGATATCAAAGACAGAGCATTATACAATAAGTAGGCTTAACCTCCATCTCACCCCCTCTCATCCTTCTGTCTCTTCACTGAGGCCATGAGGAGCTGCAGCTGGGGTTGCCATAGTGACCAATTAGGATTACTGAGATGTTCTAGCAGAGAAAAAAGGGAGTATCGATTTAGCTTTGACAGTGGGGCATCTGGGGAACAGGGGAGCCCAGGGCGTTCAGCATTAATAGGGGGCAGAGTATGTCATCCTCAAGGCTGTCCTGGGGTTGGGCTGCCTGTGGGTTGGACCTCATATGTAGTGGAGACCATTGGCAGGCCTCTGCCTGCTCGGAGCTTACATGGCAGTGCTGAGGGGTGTGTGAGAGTATCTGGGACGAGGTAGGAGTGATCTCATCCCCAGCAGTTGGAGTGACTCTCAAGGGAAGTGGAATTCCTTGGCTCAATTATTGGGAGGCTTGGGTACCAGATAGGTTCACCCAGCCATGAGCTTCCTGTTGTCAATTACATATTTCCAGGTGGTCTGATACACTGCCCTGCGCCAGGGGTGTAGGAACTAAAGAGTATACAACGTGGACCTTGACCTTCAGGAGCTTTGAATGGAGCAAGACACTTGGTATTATCACATGCAAAATTAGCTTCCTTGGATTATTACGATTTTAGGGACACTAAAGCCACGAGGACACTCGGAGGCCAGGAAGCCTTCAAGTTGGAGGTGGGACTCAAGGCTGGCACAATGCAGCTGTGTAGCTGCGGACAAGTCATGGAACATAACCGAGCCTCAGTTTACCTCTCTGACAATAAAAGATAACGATAAACTGAATATAAAGGTTAGAACTTATGCCGGTGAAGTGTTTGGGATGCTCTAAGTGTAGGGAGCTGAGTTGAGGGGACCTGGCGACAGAGAACTGAGGACAGCACTGGCAAGTGGAGGAGTATGGGAAAGAGGGTTTGAAGACACAAGGGGGGAATATGGGGGCTTCTGGATGGAGGAGGGAAAGGAGGCTGGGGACTGGAGAGCACACGGCAAGAGTGAGGGGAGAGAGACAAAGAAAGGGGATGTTGGAGGCCATTGAGGGGAGCAGAGAGACAGAAGGACAGTTTGCAGCGTGGAGGGGCAGAGAGACCCCTGATTTCACAAGAAGACTTTTTTCCTCACCCCAAAATTCAGAGAAGTGGATTCGTCTCAAGTTCTTTGGAAGGAAACAGGGAGTGAGCGGGAGGAATTCACCAGCAGTTGCCTCATCCCCAGGGAGAAAGGTGGTCCTGACTTGAGGCTGAGCAGATGCATCCTGAGTCCATATTAATGAATCCGCTGGTCCTCTGGTCTGGCCTGTGGGGAAACTTCTGGGATGAGCCTCCCTTCTGCCCCGCTGTGGCCTTGGGCTGTGAGGAATCAGGGCTAAACTGACCAACTTCCTGCCTCACCGGGGCCATTCCAGACAGAAGACACCCAGAGGTGTCCCTGCCTCCGCACCCCTCCTGCACCCCAGGGTGGCCTCAGGGCTCATAATTAGAGCAGTGAAGAGGACCCAGGACAAACAGCTTTTTCCTCCTCCCTGCACCCATCTCCTGCCTCTGCAGGATTTAATAACTGCCCTCCTTAAAGATCAGGAGACACGATTAATTCTGACTCGAGGATTATTAAAATGCTTCCACCAAGCATCTGGCATTAAAAGTTTTAAATCAATTAATCTGTTGTTTGGGGAAGAACGCTCTCGTTAGCACAGCTGCAAGAGGCCATTCGAGTTGTTGCTGGGTTGGGAGAGGCTGTGCTGAGGGAGGGCTCAGCCTCCCCGGGGAGCTGATGGAAGCCCACTGAGCTCCAGGTACTTCCCCTGGACCCAAGCCCAGCTTTCCTCACCCGAGTCACGTGGGTCCAATTTCCAAGTGCTTCTCTCTCCCATCCCCAGGTAAAATACAGGATGCTCCATTAAATTTGAATATCAGACAAATGATGAAGTATTTTTTTAGTGTAAGAATGTCTCACGCAACATTTGGGGCACACTTACATGACAAAATTATTTTACTTGTTGTTAATCTGAAATTCAAATTTAACTGGGCATCCCGTGTTTTTATTGGTTAAATCTGGCAACCTTGCACCCCCAGGCTTAGTGCATTCCAAGTGTAGGAGGCTGAATTGAGATCCGGTGTCACAGCTGAAGCGGGACTCCTGGATGTGAGCCCTGGACTTGCTATCTACATGCCAAATGTCCTAGGGGGTGTGTCTTTCCCTTGCTAGGTCAAGTGACAAATAAGCAACCTTAAACTCTAGGGCATCTAAGCATTCGTGGGACTCTCACAGAGTGGTTTTCAAAATCTCCATTTGATTGATGAATCATATGGAAAAATTATATTCTCAACCTATGATTGCAAGAGCACATGCCTGGTGTTGTTGTAGCCTGTAGTTGCTCTGCCTTGAACTCTCCCCAGGGAGAAAGGTGGCCTTGACTTGAGGCTAAGCAAGTGCATCCTTGGGCTGTAGTTCATGAATCTGCTTGTCCTCTGGGCTGGCCCATGGGGAACTTCTGGGCTGGGCCTCCATTTAGCCTCGCTGTGGCCTTGGGCTGTGAAGAACCAGGGCTAAACTAACCAACGTCCTGCCCACAGCACCTTCCATCTGTTCTGGTTGTGGTTATCTAACCGTGAGCTCCTCAATGGCGGGAGCTGGCCCACATGCACATCTCCAGCCCCTGGCCCGGGGCTTCCTCCATGGAAGCTGATAAAATGAATTCATGAGTAAACGAACCTTTGCTGTGTTCTCACCCAGGCTCCTGAGTAACCAGAGTTGTCATTTATAAACCACAGAGAGTTAAGTGTACAGAAATGGCCAGGGTCAGGACCAATCTTGAGCCCACTGGCCCAGGCATTGGACCAGGGTCCAGGAGCCCTAGGCTCACACCTGGATGCAAGGTCTGGTTTTTGCTAGTGACGTGTGTATCCTCGGCTGATGGGCTTTGGTTTCCTCACCCATACATTGAGGGAATCACGCTGGGGGGTCCACAGCCCAGATACTGAGACAAGCTCTGCAGCCCAGCTTTGAGTGGATCTAGTTGAATGCGGCATCTTGGATCCAATCTGAGTCTCACTGTCTGGTAAGGCCATGCATGGTAATGTCCCATCTCAGAGGTCCAGGAGAAGGCCTGGTTGTGTGGTGTCCCCTGGCTCTCTTACTGTTGTCTGTTTTGGGTTTCAGTTGCCTCTCTGCAAACAGGGATTGGGTTTTGGCTCTCTTGTTCCCTAAGCAGGAGGGCAGAGGGAGGAAACTCCACCCTTCCTGACTGTGCCTGCCATCCAAGCCTCCTTTGACCCTTGGCCACACCTCAGATATTTCTTTTTGGATGCTGCAGTCAGCCCAGATTTATCCTGCCTCGTGTCTCTCATGTAAAATGCATCTCCCGACACTTTGCCAGGTTAAATGATTTAACAGCCGAGGCAGAGAGAATTAGGGGTCCGGGAGCGGGAGGCAATGCCTGCGTTGCAGATGAGATTGGAAGGGAGATGGAGATTGGTGGTGAAGATAATCTCTTATTTTAATAATATAAAATAACTGTCCTACTGAATCAGAGTGAGCGATGAATTCTGTGGCCTGGGGTTAGAGCCAGCCCAGCCTGGAGAAGAGGGCTGGGCGTGGGGTGGGGAAAACGCTGGGATGCCTTTCTGTGGCTCCCTCTCTCTCATCTTTCTCTTTTGAAAATTTGTGCCAGCATCATCCCGAGACTGTCCCTGGATTTGGTGTCACTAAAAATGTGGGTAGCCAGGGAGGCTGAAGGGGAGAGTGATGGATTTGGGGAGTGTGTATGTGTGAGAGAGAGAGAGGATGAATGAATGAATACAAATTTGGGGAAACTGATGACCACTTTTCCTTTATGGTCCATTGACAAGACATACCCTGATTTGTGACCCTGGAAAAGGAGTTCAAGGACAGGGGCCTGGACAAGATGACCCCTGGGAGATGTGGGGACTGCTAGCTGGAACACAGAATCACAGGAAGCTTGGTCTTGCCCAGCAAATCCCCGGGGGAGTGGTGTCTTACTGGGCAAACACATACTGAACCCCTATCACGTGCCAATCTTCCTGAGGTGGACGAGGCCAGAGCAGGGAGGTTCCAAAAGGAGCCAGGTGATGGGGAACAAACTCCATGGCACATGTCGGCTCAGCAGGGCTCCCCTTCACAGTGGGCTGCTAATAGCTGAGGAGCTGCAGACCTGTCTTCTTCCCCGGGATTAATTCATTACTCCAGCCCTACTCTGATTCCGTCAGGTTCAAACGTCAGAATTTAATATGCACCTAATGAGTCAAATGCTCTCTCTATCTCTCCCTGTCTGGGGCTCGCTCTCTCTCTTTCCCTTTTCTCTCTGTGCAGACTAGTGCAGATACCAGGGGTCACACGGGGTGGAGCAGAGGCTGTGACTTTCTGGGCCAGTGAGGACGCTTTCCTCCTCATCCATAGAGGATGGGACGTCTGCTCCATTTACCAAACTTGCTCATTGTAGGACTGAAATGCTAGGATGATGGAAGCCCATGCCCACTGGGGCCCCTGAGTCAAGAATCATCCAAATACAAGGAGGTGTGGGAAGAACTAATAACAGGGAGATCCCGATTGCCTGCACTCAGAGTCTCTGTTCCTTGACAGTCAACAGCTGCTTATGAGAACTCACTGTGCGATGGGTCCCTGCTAGGCACTAAGGACACAAAGGTGAATGGGTTGATTGGCTCATTATTTACAGTAAATGTTTAGTGCCTATGTAAAGAGGCAGTGAGGTATAATTGTTAGGCTAAAAGGCTCTGAAACCCGACTTCCTAGGCTTGGATTTGCCACTCACTGGCTGTGTTAACTTAGGCAGGTTAGTTAGCTTATTTGCCTCTATTTTCTCATCTGCAAAATGGAGATAACAATATTGCACCTTCACGCAGTTCTTATGAACATTAAATGGGTTGACACAAGTAAAGCTAAATAAATTTAGTTGTTGTTCCTATGTGGAGAGAACTTAGGGCCCCAGAGCCTAATCTAGAACAAGTGAACATTAAATGGCGGCTTACTATATACCAGGCAATGTGATTTCTATGTGTTAACTTATTTAATCCTCACAGCAATCTTAGAAGGTAAGTCTTATTATCCTGATTACCATTTTACACAGGAGGAAGCTGAGACTAGGGCTGTTCTTTCTCAAGAGCACCCAGCCAATAAATAACAAAGCTGGAATTTGATCTTTGCTCTGTTAGACTCTGAGTCTGAGCTCTTGGCCACAATTCTATGTCTTGGGGAGACAAAAACATATGTAATTATAGTAATGGTGCTGTCTTGTACAGGTCCAAATACAGCACTGCGGGGTCCACAGAGAATAATGCAGCTGCTTCTGTCTAGGGAGATCAAGGAAGGTTTCCTGGTGGAGGTGGTGTTTGGGCTGGAGGTTGAGTAGGCATTCTCTAGGTGCATGGGGTGGGTTAGGCAGGAGGCAGAGGGGCTTGCAAAGAGCAGGGCACATTTGAGATCCTCCAACTGGAATGGCTGGGGGGAAGGTGCATGATGGGGAGGCCCAGAGATAAGGCTGGGCAGGCAGGTGAGAAACGCATCATGCGGGTGTTGTCAACTGTGCCAAGGATGCAGGTTTTCCGTGAAGACAATGGGAGTGGCCAGGTTGTGAAGGTGGGGAATGGCACAGATGTGCACCATGGAAAGTTCTTTCTCTCACCGAACTATGGATTATAGACTAGACAAGCGAAGGCTTGAGGCAGGGAGGATGCTTAGGGTGATGTTGCAATCGTCGCCTTGTTGCCGTAGACAGGATGACATTGCTGCCCACCCAAGGAGACTGGAGTGGGAGTGAAAGGAGGAGTGGGACAGGTAGAAAGGGACATGGTATCTGTTTCTGATCCTGGGATGCTGACAGTGGGATTCAGCCTGGGAAAGAGGGTATCAGCTCTTAAGGATGCCTGGAAGTAGAAGAGAGTGAGATGAAGAAGAATAAGGGGTGCAGAATGAGCTTCTCTGGGAGGTGGGTGGGAGGGCAAGGGGACAATTCTAGGCCCAAGTCAAGAAGGTCTTGAATGGAAGCAAAGAAGGACTCTGCTAGGTTAGTGCAGGCAGGCGGAGGCTGGGGCTCGGGCAGAGAGCAGCATCTCAGGCTGAACATGCCACACTGAACAGAGCTGGGGATGTCAGAGTAGCAGCTCTAGTCCAATGGGGGTAACTGGGGACCCAAATCAGAGACAAGACAGGTTCAAGAAGGCACTGAGGATCCCACAGCACCTGGGAGCATGGCCAGCCCTTACCTGCTTGGAAAAAAATCAAAATATTAATATCTCTTAAGTATCCAGCAAAGAAAAGCTTGAAATGATGAGAAGAGACCAAGGCCTGGGAGCCTCATAGACTCTGCCTGCCAAGTCAATATTTTGCTAAATGCTTAGTTTGCAACCAGAAACAAGCATTCCGCAAACATGTTTCTTTTTATAATCCTAGTTTTCTTTCGTTTTCCTTGAAAAATTTTTCCGTTTGCAATCCCATTGTGGGTGTGTTTGCAGATCTCAGAGGGAGAAATCTGTCTCAATGGCTGGCTGGGGTAGCAGCCACCGCCCCAGTCAGGAAGAGCCAAAGCAGGCGTCCGGAGCCACAGAGAGGTGCCAGCAGGCGCTGTAGAACCAGGTCAGGAAGGGATGTTGGCCACTTTCCGCACAGCTGTGCCTTTACAGAGAGGTGGCATGAGGCTCTGATGAAATGTCAGGTTGCTCAAATGAGTGGAGACCTAAGAAGGCTTCCCTGATCTTTTTTTTTTTTTTTTAGAACAGCCATAGTCATCTAGCAGAGCTGTTCTAAAAAGCTCTTTGACTCCCGGATGGCCTTCTGTTATGGCCATTCTTGTACGTGGCTCGCCCTCTGTAATGGACTGTGGCTCCCTGAAGGCTGTGCCACGGTCACATTCCTGTGTTCAACACGGTGACTTATGGCAGGGGTGGGTGGGTCCCAAGGACGGGGGCCCAGGTGGGCAACACTTAAAAATTCTCTCAAACACAGATTCGAACTGTTTTACAAGCCAGGCTCTCAAATGGGAATCTTGGAATAGGGTCCACCACAGAGGCCCTGCGATTCTTCCTGGTGCACTCAGGGTGAGGACGGAAGGGGGCCTGGAGACTGAGAACAAGGCAGGGCACCTGCTAGAGTCAAACAGGTGGTAGAAGATTCCTGTCACCCAGGTCGCTGCAATAACCTCCAAAGTTGTCTCTACTCTCTGGTCTCTCCCTGCTTCCAGTTATCAGTCAATTGACTATCATCTTATTAATACATCACATTCCACTTCAAAACCCTTCAGGGACTCCCCTTGGCCCAAGGAAGAAGTCCAAACTCCGAAGCTCCAACCCACCCGGTTTCCCACTCTCTGCTCCCTCCACTCATGCTTATTTATAACTTTCCCCCACCCTGATGCACTTTACGATTTCCTGCCTGGACGCCTTTTCGTAGGCCTCATTCTGCCTTCTGCATAAGCACACCTACAACTACTTCCTGAGCCCGATTTAAATTTTACCTCTCCCAGGAAGATTTTTTTTTTCCTTTGGCTTCCCTGGCCCACATTCCTTTTCAGCGTAACATCTGTTGAGTGTGTACCATGTGCCAGGCACTCAATGTGTGTTATCTCATTCAGCCCTCTCGGTAGCTCTAGGACTCCAGCTCTGCTATTAATTCCAAAGGTGAAGTACCTTGTTCAAAGTTACAGAGCTGGCAAGTAGCGGAGTCAGTATTGAAACCTGGTATTTTAAACTCTGAAGCATCGGTCTCAATCCTGCCATACACAAAATAATCTGTTGGTCCTTTCACTTGTTATGCAAAGAATATATAGCCTCCCTGCCCCTGTGGGACACCAAGGACCGTGGGCACTGTGTGAAAATGTGGAGTTTGGGGTTACTAATTTGGAGGCAGCATGATGTTTTACAAGGATACTGAATGAGGACCTAGGACTCAGGGAGCCTGTCTTTTGGCTCTGGTACTGGGCATTCCACTCAGCCTTTCTGAGACGATTTTTTGGTTTGTGTGTTAAAAGCAAAGGATAATTCCTATGACTTGGTCCTGGTGAGGGTCAGATTAAATAAAGTTTATGCCAGCAGTCTGTAAACTGCAAAAGTAAGGTGGAATTATTATTATTATCATTTTTATTATTACTTTTCAAAGATGAATTCTGTCCTGAATAGAATAATAGGCAGCCAACAGAAAGGGGGTCCCGCGTAGTAAAGGGCACAGGTGAAGGTATACAGGCTGACATCTGGAAAATTCCCTAAGTCTATTGGGGTTGGTTAGATTTAGCCAACACCAGAAATCAGATCAAGGTGCCTTCTCTAGGATGTTACATGGACAAGGCCAAATGGACAAACTTCAAGATCTTTGCAAAGCTTCTAATATCGGACAATTCTAGGAAGACCATTGGTGTCATCAGATTCTCAATGGCATCTGATCCAACTCCAAAACAGTTAGAAAGCAGTGGCCCAAGCATGGAATCTGGCACAAGCTAGCAGCTGGAAAGAGAGTCCCTTTGATTGAGAAATGTAGGCGGGGATGGAGAAGCTCTGGGGTTACCAGGAATGAAGACCCTCGTCCAGCAAATCTGAAGCCCACTCAGCAGTGTCCTGGACAAGTTGGACTCAAGGCCAGTGAGGAGCCTTAGAAGGAGGCAGCCTTATATCTACATATGGGATCACAGCTATGCAGAGGTGAAAAGGGTGAGCAGGGGGCAGAGAGTTCCCTGTCATAAGTGCTGAGACACGGCATGAACCCATCACAGGCTTTGTGCAAAGATCCCGGCATTAGGTGGGCTCTTGGGCTAAAAGGTCCCTGCACTTCCTTACACCTTTGAATTGTTTGTTTCTCTGACTTATGTGTTGAACAGTATCAAGCAGACAAGATCACTCAGCTGTGTGCCTGTACTGGCTCTACCTCGGGCCCCCGAATCCCTCAACCTGTTGTGAATTCAATCTTGTATTTCTTAGCTGGCTGTGCATGTGATTGTTTCACAGCTCGCACGGACGAGAACAACATGGAAGAGAATGGAAGGTTTGGGCTGGGTCTCCAAGGCCACGTCTCAGGAAGAGAAAGCAGTCTTTGTGGAGCTGTCAGAGGCCACAGCAGACTGTGTTCCCAAGAACACAGAGCAGCGGAGAGATCCAAACATCAGGTGTTTTGACAAAAAAAGACTTTGCTGTCAAATATGTTTGGGGAATTCTGGGTGAGACAAAGTTAAACAGTTTCATGTTTATTTGCTTGTTTTACTGATTTGAACCTTGTAACGTTCCAAGACAGGAGCACGATATGTAATATCCACCTAGTTTTTCTGAGCACAGAAACTTTCTCTTCCTCCAAGGAGCAATTCTCAGAGCTGATGCTCCAAAGGATGTACAAACATTGTCCAAGACAACTTTGTCAGATGCCTTCTGTCTTTTCCACCCCCAGTCTGTCTCTCTTTTCATTTTCCTAACCCTTCTCTGCAGCCAGGATTCTGCAGGGAGACATCTGGAGCCTCAAGAAGACCCTTCCTCAGCCCAGTAGGATTTCTGCAAGTGGTATAGGTTTAGGCGTGTAATGAATTTAGATTTAATTTGCAAGTGAAAAAGCTTGCTTTCTTTTGTAGCTTACACCAAAGCTCAAACATCTAAGCTTCCAGGGTTTAAGTCTAATTAACTGTATTTCACAGCTTATTTAAAGAAAAGAATGAAGGCATTAAAATTGTAAAATCTAATTTTTGAGTAAATCTTTCAGTGCAAAATTAATGTCGCAGTATTAAAGCCGCCTTGGCAATATATCTCTTGTCTTCAAATTTCAAAATGAGCTTTTGCAAACATGAAATTATTCATTAGACTGTCTGGTAAAGAGATAAATAAGTGTCTCTTCAAATCCTCGGTCTCCTCTTCTCTATTTAGCCAAAGATGGAGTTATTTGGTTTGAGGGGCCAAGTGGGTTGATCAGATTTGTGAATTTCAACAGGTAAGGAGAGAAGCAAAGAAAGCAGAAGGTTTTGTTTGTCAAGGGAGTTGGGGCAGAGACTGAGTCCCTTCTCTGACTCCTGGTCTACTCGTGAGGGATTAATTGGCTCTGGGAGATGATGAAATGTTCCAGCAGCCATGCTGGACTCGGGGCAGGGTTCCACTGGGCAGCTACTCTGGCTGAAATACCCGAATTCTCCCATATCCCCAGGTGGGCATTCAGCCATTCATTCTTATAGCCAGGTGCACATCCTGTCTGGCCCATCACTGAAGCATCTTTGACTTCTGAACCCTTCTCTTTGTCCCCACTGCCATGGCCCCAGTTCAGGGGCTCAGCAGTCCAACTTTCCATTCTGATCTGTCACCTCTTTCCCTATGGGCCCCACGCCCTGGTCTCACTAGATGTGTCTGGCATGTTCCCCACCCTGAGCCTGTGCACGTACACTCTCACAGAGCCCCAAACCCTCCTCAATCACGCCTTTGCCCCGCTGACTATGGTTCTTCCAAGACAGGGAATGTATCTGGTTCTTCATATCCTTATCATCAGTGCAGGGCTTGCTGTACAGTAGGTGCTCACTAAATGTTTTTTGGTGATGATGAAGATGACAAATGGAATATCAGAACTGGATATTCTGGAGCTTCAGGTTCCTGCTTTCCAACCTTTCATTTCACCGGTAGCTGCCCCCTTTTAGCTGCAGTACAAAGGTGGGGGCTGGGAGTGCAGGAGCTGGGCACTGGGGAGCCCCAGCTTGGAAGGGGCCATTTTGAGAATCCATGAGGTATGGAAAGAACATACCTGGGTGAAAATTTAGCTCTGCTTCCAGTTCCCTGGGTGAGTGTGAGCTGCCTTACTTTTCTGTTTCCTCACCTGCAGACTGGGAAGAATAACACCAGGCTGCAGGAGTTCTGGGAGGCCTACAGGTGACGATGTATATGAAGTAGCTCACACTGTTGCCTGGCACGAAGGAAACCTTCAGAAATTGGTAGCTGCCTTTTTTGAACATCGTGCAATGGAGAGATGAGGTTAAGTAAGCTAACATTTATGTACCAGCATTTGCTTATTTGTTTATTTATTACATCTTTTGTTCATTTACTGAGTCATTGAATAACATCCGCTATTCATTGGTACTGAGTGTCAGGCAACCCGCTAGGCGCTAGGACCGTGGGCCTCCATTTCCCGCATGTCCTTAGAGTCAAGCACTGTGTCCCGTTCCCCTGACAGTGGCCCAGCCCAAGCTGCCACTCCCTTTTGCCCAGTGTATTCCAATAGCCTCCTGGTCTGCCTGCCTCCGTTTTGCCTCACTCCAATCCACCTCCCACAAACAGACAGGAGTTTGTTAAAATGCAAACGGACCACATGACTGTCATGGGAGCATCCTCAGTGGCTCCTGATTGCCCACTGGACGTGGTCCACGAGCTGTCACATTGCTCATGAGGCCTGGCAGGATCCCTGCCCACCCTTCAGCCCCGTCTCCCCTTACATGCTTCCCACAGGCCGACCACTTCCAGGCCCTGAGGTCTGCCCTCTAAGCCTTCCCACAAGCTAGTCCACCTCCTGGAATATTCTTTGCCTCTTTTCTCATCATCTTCCACCTTGGGTTGGCCTAACGTCTATTCGCCCATGTTTTAGTTTAAAAGATTCCTCCCCGGGGGCCTTTTTAGATTGCAGATCAGGGGGTTGCTCTTCTCAGGGGTTACCCCAGCACCCTGTACTTCCCTCCTGGCACTTGCTATGTTTTATTTATTTTCTCTCCCCACTCCTGTCCCACAGGGTTACATTCAACAGAAGCCGAATACAGACATCCAAAATGTATCCAGAGATAATTTAAATCTTTTATGAAGCCACTTGAAAAATGTCAAAGGGACGTTCATTCCTAACGTATAAGCAAAGCTTTTGAAAACTCCTCTCTCTTTCTCTTTTTCTCTCTCTCTCTCTCTCTTTCTCTTCATCCCACACAGTATGGCAGCAACATCACTTTCTACCTCCCCCTAAACTTTCCCAAAGCCACCCGAATATAGCCTTTGCTTGCTTTGATTTCTTTCGCCCCTTCCTTCACCCTTCTGACATTTTACTTGTAAGTAACTCTCTTTATTTTCATTCTTGTTTTGAAATTTAAAAGAGAAAAAAAATCCAAATATTCATACAAAAATAGAACATAACAGGACAAACACTCATGCACCCGCCACAGATTAAAGAGAGGTTAGTATTCTGTCACATTGCCTTCAGCTCTCCGCTTTTTGGAATCAGCCAGTCTCGTGGAGGGGGTCACAAACCTCCTCCCGGCAAAAATCACAAACAAGAGAAGTAGTCTAGGTGAATGATAGGGAATGGTGGGGACTGTGGCGCACTAGAGGGAATACGCCCTGTACAGGGGCTCCTGGAGGAGTTGCCTGTCAAGAGCAGTGGCCTGGGTTGCCTGTCCACTCGGTGCCCTAGCACTTGGAAGGGGACCAGACCCACGGTTAAGGAAAAGCATGAAGGAGAGTAAAGGAACAGGGGCCTGGTGTTGCCGGATCTGAATTTATCAAGAGGTTGCAGGATTTGGAATTTTAATGGGAAATCCGAATTTTCACTGTTGGACGCTATCTCAAAAGAATTTGTTTTTTTTTTTTTTGAGACAAAGTC
>CAUYSK010004516.1:0-43690 GCA_963575035.1 Avahi laniger | reverse complement strand
ACTAAAAATATATAGAAAAAATTAGCCGGGCATGGTGGCGCATGCCTGTAGTCCCAGCTACTCGGGAGGCTGAGGCAGGAGGATCGCTTGAGCCCAGGAGTTTGAGGTTGCTGTGAGCTAGGCTGACGCCACAGCACTCGCCCGGGGCAGCACAGTGAGACTTTGTCTCAAAAAAAACAAACAAACAAAAAAATATATCTGATGGATACATTAATGTGTTGATGTTAGCTGGTGGCCTCTAAAAGTCTGTATGATCTTCCCACAAGAATGTTGATGGTTTAATAGAAATGTTTGCCTTTACCTTGGGCCCAGAATCCACCTGCCTCTGGCCAAGTCAGTCCCCCTGCCAGGCAAAGGTTTTTTTGCCCTGAGGTTAGAGAGGGGACTTCTGAGATGGGGATGAAAGGGCTCCTGACTACTTGAGTGGACACTGTAGGCCCTGGTCAACCATTGGTGCTCCGGGAAGGCCCAGTTACAGGCCAACAAAAACCCTTGAGGCCTTTGTTCCCCCAAGGGAGGTGTTGGTAGGGCCTTCTTCCTTCTGCAGAGCACAATTTGCCTTCCTGTGATTTTGAAACTACTGGTCTTCAAGTTGCCCAAAGGTGGTTTAATCCATCTTCCCATGGCAGCCTTTCAAATCCCTGAGGCTGCTCTTCACATCCCATCAACAGTTTCTTTCCCTAGTATCTGCGATCCCAACTTTCAACTACATGTTTGACAAGTTCTGAAATCCTCCACCCATTCAAGTCACCCTCCCTTGGACTCATTCTAGCTTGTCAAAAGCCAGAATGTCATGTCCGGAAGTAAACTGTTGTGTGTGGAAATAAATACAATATGTGGTCTAAACAGTGCAGATCACAGAGGGACTATGATCTCTCTTGTTTGGAATACTCTATTTCTATTAAAACTGTCATCAAATTGTCTATTCTTTGTAACCTCATCATACTACCAACTCATACCATACTCTCTGTCAGCGAAATCTCCCTCAGGCTTTCACGGGCTGCCTTGGACCTCTTCTTTCCCATCTAGTTTGTACTGTTGATTATTTGGAGCTAAGAGCAGAACTCTGCATTATCTGGCTAGCGTTTCAAGCAGCTCAGGAATTTCTGAAACCTGACTCTGGCATCCATCATATTGGCATTTCTTCCTGACTTCACATCACTGACAAAACTGATAAATTCGCCATCGATGTTCTCATCCCAGGCTTTGATTAAACAATGAACAAGACAGGGTTAGGCAGACAGGCTGACAGACTGACATCATTACCCTTTGGGTATGCCCATCCGCCTGGTTATACATCAACCCAACCTTCCCGTCACCAAGCCCCCCACCCTCTGGATGCTCTCTGGACACTTCTGTCTTGCCTATAATGATGTCAGAATATTCTCAAAATGTCTTGCTAAACCTCACCTGTATAAGGTCTACAGTACTTCCTTTGTCTAACAAGCAGGTAAGCATTTCTAAAAAGGCAGAGATGATGATCTTGCAAGCCTGACTCTTTCTGATGCTCAGGGCTCACTGTTTCCCTTAGAGTGTTCCCAGACTGCCTGCTGAATAATCTAGTTGAGAATTTTCCCTGACACCAAGCTCACTAATCCAGAGAGTGCAAGAACTTTTTGCACCCTGAAACTTTTGAGTGCTTCCAGTCTGCCAACATCTCTCTCCCATTCCCTCAAAGATTACTGACACCAGCTTCATGAATCTCGCCTGCCAGTTCTGGTGTTCTGGGCACAACACACATGGGCCAGGAGATCTGAAATCAGGGCTTCAATCCCCTTGTCAATGCCAGTGTGACCCTTCCTCGTCTAATAATCATTCGTTTTGAGATGGACCCAAAACAGAACTTAAGTAAATTTTGCTTTCTCTCTGCCACTGATTAACGTTACTCTGTCCAAACAATGGGGCCTAGGTTTTCTTCTTCTTGCCCCAAAGAGAAGTACAAAAATAAAGTCCTTTTTGCTGGTCACAGCACTTTTTTACAAGACTCAGTTCTCAGTTTTAGCTCTTCTTGACTCTGTTCTCTTAAGTCTGTGTTGGTATAACATACTTCTCCTTCCAGAAGTTGTTCAAATTCTTCCAAAAATTTGAGCTGTATGAAGGATTCTCTATGTACCTATACTGATCCTTTGAGGTATTATATCTCCTGCTGGTCCTAAGTTAAACTCTTTATATACTTTATATATTTTGCTTCCTTTCATTTTCATAACCCTATAAATAGGCATTATTTGTCCCATTTTATAGATGAAAACATGGAAACTCAGAGATTTACATAACTAGCCCAAGGTCAGATCATGAGTAAATAAAGAGCTCAGACAAAACCCCAGGTTTTCCTGGTATTGGCTAAAACATAATCATAATATTTCTCCTAAGAAACACAGCTGGTTGTGGTGGCTCATAACTGTAATCCTAGCACTTTGGGAGGCTGAGGTGGGAGGATCGCTCGAGGCCAGGAGTTAGAGACAAGCCTGGGCAACATAGTGAGACCCTGTCTCTACAAAAAATACACAAAAAATTATCTGGATGTGATGGCACATGCCTGTAGTCCCAGCTTCTTGGGAGGCTGAAGCAGGAGGATCGCTTGAGCCAGGAGTTCAAGGTTCATGCCACTGCACTCCAGCCTAGGTAACAGTCATCTTCAAAAGAAAAAAGAAAATTTCTATCCCTTTCGAGGGGTCTTTCCTTCTGGGTTTTCAAGGCCATGAAGAAAGATACATCTATCTTTTTCCTGAACTTTTAGCTCTAGAAAAACAGGTGTGGCAAGGGTTGGATGCAATGCGCTGTATCTCAGTGCAGAGATTCACTAAATGTTGGCATTTTGACCCCTGAGGAGGACTACAGAAGGAAAACAAACTGGTTTCATTTTGTGTAAGCCAGCATTTTCCAGCCTTAGCCAGAGAACCCCCTTTTCACTTAACACCCAACAAACTCCCCTAAAAGGCTGTGGGGACCTCCTCTGGGGCCCAGGGGCCCAGGGTTTTCCCTCCTGAACTTTACCTGTCCAAGCTGCTTTCTTCCAGGACTGTCATTCCTACTCGTCCTCTTCCTTGCTGGTCAGGATCGGGGCCAGAGCTGAGTCCCCTCATCATCTTCTTTCCCCCTAGACAGACACTCTCCGGGGGGCCTATCAGTGATTCTCCACTGCTCACCTTCAACTCTCAGCTGAGGCCAGGGAAGCTGATGTTCCCCTGGGCTTGCCTTGGTGCCAGTTTTGTGCTTTTTACCTGGAATGTGTCATCTTTTCATTGGGCAGCGCAAGCTATAACAGTTCATACAATATCACTTCTTTACTTTTTTTAAAAAAAAGTTGGAAGAGTCAGATGGTTCCATAAGGCTCATTATTACAGTCAGCAGTCTTCCCAGGACCCCTCTCCTCAGAGACAACCACTGTTCCTCTGTTAGCTGATTCTTTCGGTATTTTTCTTTGATATTTTTTTAACATACTTTATTACTAGTTCTCAGTATTTCAAGCTTTACCTATTGACTCTCCACTATGGAAGTTGAGCTTTTAGCTCTCTTCCATGCCACCTTTCCATCTTTCCAAGATAACTGCATTGTAAGTTTGTGCGGATCTGTAGTAAGCGCTTACATTGTTATGACTGTATCAATGCTATTACAGTTTAGCCATGTAGGGTACTATGGATACTTTTCCTTTCTGTCATAATTTTCTGTTTTCTTGGATTTAATAACTTGTTCTGTGTGTTTATCACCAATTCAATGAGAATTACTATTACCAATGGTCTACAGACCCTCCTCCCAAGACATTCAAATACATCAAGTATTTATCAATTTTATCTTCTTAAAGACATTTCTCCAGAGGATCCTTTCAGCCTACTTCCATCTGACTTGGTTGCCCTCCATTCTTGCTAAACAGCTGCCATCTGGGATCATTCTTCCCCTTCACCCTGTGATTCTCCTGCCTCCTTCTCATGTTGGATCCCATTTCCTGTACCCCATATGTCTTCCTCATTCATTCTGATGGAGCGTATCCTCTAGCAGATTTCACTTTATATTTTAGTATGCCTCTCTCAGCCAAGTGGTCTCCTCTGACCTGCCACCTTCAGGGGTTTCCAGGCAAACTGAAATACCAACTTTATGCACTGCTATGTAGACTTCCAAGGCCCTTCTTTCCAGGTTTTTTTTTTTTTTCTTCCCTGTGAATTGGCAGGCACCCTCTCCACTTTTATCCACCTTTCCAGGCAATACACGGTGGTAAAGAGGCCTGGATCTGGAGTCAAACAACCTGAGGTTCAAATCTCAGCTGACACTTACTCCTAGCAGTCTGACTCTAGATAAGTTATACAACCTAGCTAAGCCTCAGTGTTCTAATTTGCAAAATGGGGACAACAGGAGCCCACAGCACAGAGCCTGGCACGTGGTAATGGGCAATAAAACTGCCTGCTCAGCCACAAGAACCTGTCCAGCCCAGGATTTATGGTACCGTTTAGAGGCACACCTCAGGAATTCAGGAATGGGTCTAAATTTTTCATTTAGTCTTTACCACTTGTATATATGACATGTTCTGTATTTAGACTTCTCACTGCATAAGGTGATTTTTTACATATCCTAATATACCCTGTGCTTTCAGTGTCAAGATAGATTCCTGATTTCTAGTACTATACGGTTTATAGTACACTCTGGTTATTCTACCTAAATGTTACAGAATGACAGTGTCTTACCCATGCTTCCCCTCCACCCTGGTCTCTTCAAACGGAAAAGTCTAATTTTTCCAATTTAGCCTAAAGGTATTGGTCATATTCTATCCACGGGTGGGAAGAAGAGGAGCTGAGCCACCAAGACTCCTTTTAGTCGCAATCTCAGTCCTGTGACAGTCATGACGTCTGCACTGGCCACACGAGTTGGGGCCTTCTCCTTGGGGACGTCTGGGAACAGGAACCAGGGCATCAGGGTTGGCGACTGTTCAGAAGTGAAGTGGATTTGGCTTGCTGAGCCCAGCCCAACCTCTGGCTTCTGCCTCTCGGCTGGGAGATGGTTCGTTTTGCTTTCTGATTGCTGATGAAAGCTTTGAACTTTCCAGAAAGAGAACCACCTGCAGGTCTCTCTTCACGGCAGGACTGAGAAAGGGTAGGGGTGTGGAGTAGAGGGTGAGGGGGAGCAGCTCACCTCCAAAGCTGCTGTTAAGCACAAGGCTGTATCACCTGATCATTCTGACAAATTCTCTGACAGGGATGACACCAGGAATAAAAGGCCACCAAAGGTTATTGGTAAAAACCAACAACCAAATGATAAAAGGCATTATTTTCATCGTGAACATCCCCGAAATGGAATGCGATGATGGAATGGTGGGACAGAGTGTGGCTGAAGAAGACAGGGCGAGTATAACCTGTGTGAAGGTTAGGGGGTTGCCTGGTCAACTTTTTTTTCCTTTTTAAATTTTATAGGGCAGCCGCCTCTCCCCTATACCAGAATGGTTTGGAGAGACTCCCACCTGGCTGTTAACTTCTCTGGGCACGAGGGACCTCCACCCCCAGCCTGGCCCTCTGACTTGGGTGGGGGCTTTCCCTGCTTTCCCGAATGAATATGCTTGGGCCAAAGCCCTGGCTTTCCTTTTTCTGAGACACTGAATCATCTCCTTTCTCCAGCTCTTACCTTTGAACCTTCCTTTTCCCTTCCCTGGAAAAGTGACTCACTGCTGAAGTGTTGGGTGACACTGAGGATCAAGGATGGGCGATAAAAATACTCCTGATTGTGCAACTTGAGGAAGGGAAATGTGGTGTTTGGACTGGGAATTCAAAGCGTCAGTCAGGAGCTCTGAAGTTGGGGTGTTAACAATGGCCATGGCTTCATCTCTTTGGGGAAGTGGAGCAAAGAATGAAGTTAAAACAGAAATTTACCCTTGCCAGATTTGCTGTGCAGCCTCTTGTTCTGCCCTTTGAAATGTGTATTTCTGAGAAAGGCACTTAGCATGACAACATGGATCACAGTGAGGCAGGCAAAAAGGAAGCAGAGAGCAGAGAGGCCTGGGTTGTTCCCCCCATCAGTCCTGCGGAGCCTGGCTGGGGCCGTAAGAGCAGGGCTGTTTCTTTTTGGGTTTTTCTTTCCAGTGCAAACAACTGTACTTCCCCAGCGTGGGAGTGGTGAGGGAAGCCAGCATGACAGAGCAGGCTCCAGGCTGGCCCCAGCACTGACACGAGAGACCCTTAGAGCAGGGTTACCCAACACTGCCCTGCGTGCTAGAGGCACCAGCAACAGCCCAGCTGTTTCCCCAGATGGAAACTCACCTTCCTTCACCCCAATTCACTGGTAGGTTGGATGCAAACGAGATATTTTCTTCTTCTAATTAATCTTCATGGACCTCATAGGCTGAGCAAAACAAAACATAATTTTCTAAAAGATGACTCCCTGGCCAGGTTACAAGCTATTCAAGATGGGAATTAGAGGCAGCAAAGTCACCCCATCCAAAAGGCCAAACAGATGGGAGCAGAGACACTCATAAAAGTAGGGAAAAAAAAAATATGTGTGTACACGTGTGTGGGGGTGTGTGTGTGTTGGGGAGGTGTTGCAGATGAGAATGTCACAATAGAACTCATGCTACAAAACCTTAATTCGCCAGGAAATTGAGGCCGAAAAAAAAAAAAAAAGGTCTTAAAAGCTGCTGGTGCAATTCCAGAAGACCAAGAAACTTGGCTCAGCAATGATGGTGAATCTGCTTTTTAGAGGTGCCTCAACTACAAAGTGCTTCTCTCAGTCAGGAACCTTCCCCCTCCAATACACGTGTACAAACACATGTATCAGTGCTGCCCTTCTCTGGGAGGATGCACAATCCAGGGAGCTCCCAAAGGTCCCATAGCCTCTGTTGGTGGGTCACTGGTTGAGGGAGGAAGAGGTACTGGTGTATGGACGCAGGGTCCCAGCATCTCAGCAATAGGTTTTGGAAATGCAACCTCCCCGCGCAATGCACCTGACCACACCCCCCTTCAAGCCACTGTGGGGAGGCGGGAGGAGCTAAAGCCAGCACTCCACAGAACAGTCCACATCTGACCAGAGAGCATGCCAGTGACTTCCCCCCCTAGATTGCTGACAGATGCTGGCAGGCAATGTCTTGAAGCCAGGCTGTCCTCAAGTGGCACAAAGGAGCTGCTTCCCATGCTTCCCAAACTCACCAGAGCAGGCAGTGGGAAGGGAGGCGCCAGCAAGCTGAAGGAGGCTTTTCTCAACCGATCATCTTGGGAAAAGCAAGATACAAATTTCACGGCTGGAATGCAAGGGTTGTGAAATGCTGAAGAAGCCCCAAAGAGGGCCAAGGACTCTCCTTCCGGGAAGGCGGTGGGAGGAGGGCTGGCAACGGAGAGTGGGAGAGGAGCAGGTTACCCAGAGGGGCCTGTCTTTCTGGGAAGAAATTGGGCCTCAGAAAGAAAGAAATCCCCTAGCCCTGAGGTGGTAGAAGGGCCAGAGATAGGGTTGTTTTTGTTTCTGAACTGGAATAAAACGAGGCCTTGTGTCAAAAAGTAATTCTGGTATAAATGAGCCAATTATGACACAGCTCGTTATTTCTGGCATTTGGAATCACTGAGGCTCATGGCATATCCTCCCTAGAGCTAAATAAGCACAGTAAGCCTCTAACATGAGGCTTTAGCCTTGCCCTCAGTGTCACTTGAGAGGTCCCTATTCATGCTACAACTAGTTAAATGAGTTCCACCAGTGAGGGTCATTATCATCCCAGAGATACAGTCTTATGTGTCCCTCACCGGGTCCCTGAGAATGGGGTAAGGAGGATCACACCCATTTTCATGGCTAATGGATGGCCCTTAGCTCTCACTCTTCCTAATCTTGGACAAGTTACCTCCTAGCCTCTCTGTACCTCAGTTTTCTCATTTGTAAAAGGGGGATCTATAAGATTATTGATTTCATAGAGTAGCTGTGAGGATGAATTAAATTAGTGTAGGTATAGAGCACCTGGATCATTACCTGGCACAGAATAAGCACTATGTAAGTGTTAGCTACTATTGAGGTGTGAAAAGTGCAAGTGCCCGGCTCCCCCAAGTAGGCCAGAACACAGCTGCTAATGCCCAGGCTTGATCAGCTGTTCTGAGCCTCTGACCTATCTCTGCATCCTCCTTTGACCATATACAGATTCAGGAAGACCCATGCATCAGAGCTCTCCTGCCCAGAAAGCCTGACAAAATCAGACACGCAGACAAAATAAGACCCACGCTGGTTGCTCCCTTACGGGGAGAGCAGCAAACATTGGTGCCAGCACATTTTGAGTCGGCGTTCTCAGTTGCAATCCATGTGGTACATCTGAAACGGGGTCAGGTCCCAGGGTGGGCAGCACAGATATTATAATCGTGCTTGCTAATCTGAACTGAGTCCATTACCATCAATCCTGAGATAACAGGAAGCCAGAGTCTGAGAGACTTGAGGGGTGTGTTGGAGAATGTTCTTGGCAAAGGAGGAGGAATCATTTTCTACCAATTGCTAACAAATTGGTAACCAGCACTGAGAACCTCAGAGGAAATGTCCTGATTCCCTCAGACTGCAGATTCTGGCACTTTGGAGTCCTGACTGGGCACTTAAGTTGCAGGGAGGGGGAGGTGACCCCAGAGTGCTGGCACCTCTGATCAATTGCCACCCATCTGTCCGTATCCCAGCCAACTCAGGCGAAAGGGTGGAGGCTGCAGTCTCTCTGCCTTGTGTCTACAGATAGGCCTCAGACCAGAACCAAATGTGCCACTGCCTGGTCAGAGTGTGGGTAAGTCTGGGCTTATGCATGTATCTGGGAACCCAGAGCCTCATGTCTCTTGCTATGGCCAGGGGTGCAGCAGCTGGAAGTACACCCAAGTCAGGGAGTGAGATCTCAGGCCTGTCCCAAATGGGTATTATCTCTGCAGGAACCCTTGCCATTCTGCCCAGAAATCCTGGCCTTCCAGAGGCGGGGGACCATCTGGGCTGAGACTGTCTCCAAGTTACCAACAACCTGCTAGAGACTTTAAGCCTACAAGTACCTCTGGCCTCCCAACAGTGCCAACAAGGTCCAGAGCAAGAAGCCATACCAGGGCATGAGAAGGAGTATGGTGCCATGACAAGGTCCAGACTCCCAGGTAGAGAGCTTCCAGATGGCCCATAACCAGCAAGGCCATCTGCTGCTGCCAAGGGAAGATCATGGTGCCTCAACCCACCTACTTCAGGGCAGCTGGCTAGAGAAACCCATGGGCTGGAGTAGAAAGCTGCTCTGAGGTGGTGGTGGAGGCTTCTCCAGGCTCTTGCTAAAGAGCTCAACTCTCATGGCTTCTGGATGGCAGGTTCACCAGGTGAGCCAACCAAGGCAGCCCTGTTCCCAGAGTAACTCTCCCTACTCCACAGTCTGCTCCCAGGACACAGCCTTAACTTTAACCAGCCAGGCCTTGCCTGCACCATCCCCTTCAGCTCCTTTTCCTGCTTGTTAAAATTCTAAGGCGCTTTCAAGGTCCCCTCTCATTCTTCTTCCTCCAAGATGCCCTCCCTAACTACTCCATATCTCTCTGACCTGTCTTTTTTACAGGGCACTGAATCACTACCATTTCTGGGGACCACAATCAGCAACTGGAACTAGAATCCAAAGCAGCAGCCATTTCCAACAAATTGCATCTGCAGCCAGACGCATGCCATTAAAAGATAATTGTTTCACTCATGTTCCTCCAAAGGAAGAGCCCGTGCACCCCAGATGGTCCCCTGAGTCCTGAGCATGCCACATATCAAGTGTGTAATAAAGACTTATTAGAAGAAGGATGATCACCCTGGTCTTGCAGGATTAGTCGACCTCCCTTTTAGCCCAAGACACAGCAATTTCCTCCCTGGCAGGCAAGGTTTCTTCTCTGGGCTGTCAGCTCCCAGGTACCCCCTGCCAGTAGTTATTCCTTGGAGCTACCCGGGGACTAAGGGCAGAGAGGGGTGTCTAGCTCCAGTCCTCCCATCATTTGTCTCCTATCAGAGGAAGAGAGGTTGGCAGGAAGCAGATCTGACCTCGAGGGAGGCCACAGTCTCTCTCCCAAGGGCTACAGGGCCCCTGAACAAGCAGCAGAGGCCTGCAAAGGATTTCCCTTCCCTTCCCTGGGCCCCAGGGAAGGGAGGCAGGAAGAAGGGCCTCAGCAGCAGGCATCCAGTGTGGGGCTGGCCAGACAGGGAGGCCCCCAGGGTTGCAGCTATCGGCCGGAGACCAGGCTCCAGGAAGGAAGGAAGGGCAACTCTGGCCGAGGCCGAGATAAGGAGGGGACCGTGCTCAGCACAATGGGCTCCCACAAGGCTGGGAGGCCCCAAGTCAGATTTTGCCCCAACCTGGCCTCCTGTTCACTCAGCTCATGTAAATATTTACTGTTGTTTATATTCACGGTGCACTGGGTCCCCTCTGAGGCCCTTTGCTATGACCCACAGATCTGTGTGCCCCCGATCATGCCTGCCCTTAAGCCCACACACCCTGGGTCTATCCAGCAAGGGCTATGGGCATTGTTTTCTCTCATGCAGTCCACAGGGACAGGCCCTTCAGGACAAAACTGTCCTCTTGTCCCAACCCAGGGATACTGGGAACTTACGGGGCCCGGTCATGGGTGAGGCCATTCTGCCGCTGAGGGTTGATTGGCGGAAGGACGGGTTTGCTGTTGATCTCGAGTCCTCTCCTCAGGGTCTCCCGGATCTGCTCTGTGTCTGCAATGACACCATTAAGTTGTCCAATGGCCCTTTGGGCTCCCAGCAACCCCCACCCTGCCCTTGAAATCTGGCTCAGCAGACATGCTGGGGAAAAGCCCACTCTAGCATCCAGAATGAAAGCTGAGTGTAGACTGTGAGGAGCACCGTGCTCTCAAGAAGCTTTGGGTCTGAAGAGCGCCATTCTTGCAGAAGACCGGGGTGGCCTCTGAACTTCAGAAGAGCACTCTTCACTGTCCTTTTCCTTTCTGTGTCACAGGCCTCTGGTTTGCCCTTAACATGGCTTCAGACAGTGACTGACTGACAAGGCCTTTGCCACTGCCCTAGACCACCAGGGACCCTTCCCACTGAAATGGATGTGAGTAAGGGCTGCAAGTGCCCTGCCATGAACAGGCAGGTGCCTCATACACACCTTTCTGAATTCTGTGCGGTCAACTATTGCCTGGCCCTGCCACCCCTTCCCCTTGGGCTGGGTCAGTGGGATGCTGAGAACATCTTCCCACCTTGGCCTATCCCAGGGATCTCTGCCTCTCCATGGAGCTACCAAGAGCCAGGAGGTGAAAGAGGAGTCCCTTGGTGGGATTATTTCTTTGCGAGGTGCTTTGCTGGTCTTTGGGGTGAAGCTTGCTAGTCTGGTCCCTATATTGAGATTTTGATCTAAGATTTACCCCTGCAAACTGTAAACACATAGAAAAAAGTAAATTAACATTAGTTGCTCAAAGAGTGACCTTAGAGTGGGGAGGAGATGATTACTAACTTTTCTGTTTGACTTGTTATAGTGGCACAGATTACTTTTGTAATTTTTAAAATACAGCTAATAATGATTGAAATTTTGGACAAGACTATGACTCCTTCCTTAAATCACCTCTTTTGTCAAAAGCAACCGAATGATTCTAATAACTACATACCTTCTCTCTCAACCTCTGATAGGCTTGGCACACCATTAGAATAAGCAGGAAGGAAAGAAAGGGCTCAAATATTTGCACTAGGGGTTTAAGTTGTCCTTTTCAGAAAGAAAAGACCTTTTATAAGTTTTATCTCACATGTAGGTATTTTATACAGGGCTGTAGGCATCTTATTCTTCAAAAAGAAAAGATAGAAGAATAGAGACAGGAAGTTGACAAAGAAGCTGTAAACACACGTATATGTAAGTGGCTGCTTTTCCTTTGGAGTTAGCTAGGGACGCCCTTTGCTAAAAACCACAACTGTTTCTATAGCCAAGAGCAGCCTGGGCAGCTTCCAACATCCTTTTTCCCCAAACCCCACCAGGAACACAGTAGGTATAGGGGCCCTGACCATAGCCCCTTACCCTGTATCTGCAGGACAGGGGGCAGGGACTGTTTGCAAGCTGGCCTCACACTCAGGCCTCTCTTATTAAATGCCTGGGAGGGCCTGAGGCCAGAGTGATCCTTGGGTTTGGCATGGCTTTCAGGCCAGAGCTGGGCCTTGTGTCAATTACGTGGGTGGCCGACACTTGTTCTCTTGCACTTGGGTGGACTGTGGACTTTTCCTGTAACTGTTCTATGGCTTCCACTCACCTTCATGACCTAAGATTGCAAGGGGAAAATCTAAAACACAATAGTCCCTGCTGGTGGTGCATTTGAAATACACACAGGAAACACAGCCAGAAATGGGCCAATAAAGCTCCCTTAATTCCATCCTGCTGGAAGACTTCACTTGCTGTTTAAATCAGGCCAGGAAATAAACTATTGAATGGGCTGTTTTTGTTAGAGATCCATCTTAGAGAACCTGAAAACCAGGCCTGGGGAAAAGGAAGGAGGAAAGCTGGGTGATGGCTCCCACCTTTGCCAGAGAGCCGTCGGGGCTGTGTGCCGATGCAGATGCTCCGGCTGTCCTCATCATCCTCGGGGGGCCGGCTCAGGTCATCCCAGGCACACTTGGCACTGACACCGCTCAGGTTGGAGCCGTCTGTCTCGATGCCTTTGTCAACTCTCTCCTGCTTGAAAAGAACCAAAGAGCCAGAGTTCCTTCAGAGAACTGGTGGCCCAAGGTCACTAACACCCTCCCAGCCACCACCCTTACAGTATTTACTAAGCCCTTGTAGGTGCTGAGCATGGGACAGCTGCTGGAAGAGCAGGGTGTCTGACCTTGTTCTGCCCCGGTTACCAATGTATGAAGGTCTTTGCCAGCCCCTGGACTCCTCCAAGGGAACCAAGGATTAGGGGAAGCCAGGAGGAATGAAAATCCCAAGGGAAGCTTCTGGTATAATGGCCTTCACACTTGTTTCAGAGCCCCAACTCTGCCTACTCCACGCTGGCCCATGAAACTGATGTGGCCAAAATAGGACCTACTTCCCTGAGGAAAGGCACGATCCTTCCTCTCCTTCTGATCCTCCAGGAAGAACCCCCCAGTCACTGCTACAGAAGACAGTGGAAGCCTGCCATAGGCGGGAGAGGCCACACCTGCAGTTTCGCCTTCTAACAGCTAGAGGGTGTGGTCACACAGGGAAGCGCCACCAGACAGCAGAAGGGCTGGACTTCCCCCCTAGTTCACTTGTTTGGCAAAGCACTCTGGATAGAATTTCTTTTCCATTTCTTAGACTGAAATGGGGGCCTGGAGGATAGTCACTACCTGCAGACCCACTGGCGGCCCTGCCTTTGCACTGCCCTTGGCACTGCTGAGTCCAAACACTCTTCAAATGGCCTCAAGGAAGAGCTGTACTCAAAACATCCCTGGATTTTCTGGTAAAACATAGTTCTGTGATGCTGAGGTTTGGATTAAAGATCACTGGGAAAGCTCTGGCAATCTTGCCCAAAAACAGCCATGAGGGCCAAATAAAGCTCCTTGTGACTGAGCACCTCAACCAATCTGCCCTCCCCTGCCTACTTGCCCCTCTTCCCATGGCTCCACAGGAACCACACGGGCCTGCAGTCAGCCAGGGAGCCTATCCGGGGGAAGTACAGGTACTATCCTTATTTCCTGGGACCAGTCAGCGAGTGGCCCTGTTCGAGATGCCTCCCTCTACTCTCTGCTCTTTTCCAGGGCTCCCATCATCCTGGGCAAAGCTGGAGATTCTGAGCAGGGAGGCAGCTCGGCATGCTCTGGGCAGGGAAGGTGCGGGCCCTGGTTTGCTTGGGGGAGAGCCTGAGCTTTTCCCTCTCCACTGGCTGCCCTGAGGCCCCTCACCTAGGTAAAGATCTGAGGACAGACACCTCTTGGCTCAACAGGTCCAGCCAACTTACTTTACAAGTAAAAAGAAAGAGTTAAGACCCAGAAAAGTTAAGGGATTTGTTCAGGCACACATCTTTGTTAGTGGTAGAGCCTGGATCACAGCAACACTAGGTAGCTCCAAGATGAACTGACAGCAAGCAGGCACCAGAAAGACGTAAGTGGACACAGAGGAGTTCCATATTTGGTACCACCAGGAAGAAAGCTGTACTTTCTCCCCACAGGCTCCTTGTTTGCTTTTAAAGACCACTAGGTGCTCTCGTTCCTGCTGGCTGGTCTCAGGGGAGCCTGAAGACTAAGAAGGGAACTGTTCTCAGCATGCAGACAAAGGACGGTATGCTTACCCTACTAGTTCAAGGGACCAGGTTCGTTCTTAGTACTTGGCACTTATGATAGGGCCAGACAACAGCCCACAGTGCCCCATGCTGGATCCCAGTGTGGCTGCAGAACAAGGGCTTAGGGAAACATAGCCTTCATGGCTCCTGGTTCTTGCATAAGCAGAAGCTATAAGAAAACTGAGTTTAAAGTAAAGATAACAGAGGATCCTGGCAGCAATTTGAAAATTTCATTGTTAAAGGCATTAGGAAAACAGAGGAGCATCATCTGTGAATGAAGAGGATTTATGCCCAAGAACTTGCAGGTCCGCAGTAAAGGACACAGGGACTGCTGGCCACATGTCCATCTGCCACCTTTCCCTTGCTCTAGCACACGGTACTCCTGGCAGCTGCCTATGGCCTACCAGGTCTTTACAGAAGCATAAAAAGTTCAGAGGCAGCAATGACCTGCAGTTGGTAGGGGGAGTAAAAGGAGCCAGACACATGGCAGGCACAGTATTAGCTGTCTGCTTCTCCTGCTTGGTGAACAACCCGTAAGAAAGGCAGTTATCCTCCTGTGGCTTTCAAAATTCACCTGCATGCCAAAGGAGTGCTTCTAAAACAGCAAAGATGACACTGAAACTCTTCCAGGTGGGCCACAGTGAGTGGGCAACTGCAGGCCTGTATGTCTAAAGATCCCTTTACACATCAAGGAGTGCCAACCTATCTAGGGAAGGAGCTTGGCATCTGACTGCCCAAGATGGAAAATATGTCAAAAGTGGGGATGGGATTGTGAGATCAATCAGCACTCACCCCTGTAGCTGGGCCATGGGGTCAGTATCACCTAAGCCACTGTCTGTTACAGGGTAGTGGTGGCCATGGGGTGGCTCCCTGAAAAAAAGCCATGTTCTTCTCTCTCTCTCTGTCTCTCTCTTTCTCATTTTTTTAGAGAGAGTCTCTCTCTGTCACCCAGGCTAGAGTGCAGTGCCATCATCACAGCTCATTGCAGCCTCGAACTCCTGGGCTCAAGCAATCCTCCTGCCTCAGCCTCCCAAGTAGCTGGGACTACAGGTATTAGGCTACCACATCCTGTTAGTTTTTTCTTATTTATTTTTTTTTAGAGACAGGGTTTGCCATGTTACCCAGGCTGGTCTCAAACTCCTGGCCTCAAGTGATCTTCCCGCCTCAGCCTACTGAAGTACTGGGATTACAGGTGTGAGCCATAGCACCTGTGTTCTTTTAAGAAGGGGGAAGTAGGGAAATAAATGCCAGGCAAGCAAGTGACATCACTACACTTATTTTCTTCATTGCTGGTGATCTAATTTTTTTAAGCTGCTATGTAATTTAGATACAATAAAATTTGTCCTTTTTAAATGCAAAAATATATGTGTCTTGAGACCAGCTTTCCAGGGCTAAAAACTCTGCTCCCTATGTGCTCTGCAGAATTCAGGGGACAAGTTCCAAATTACGCCATATTTCTACTCACTCACACATAAAGCTCCTCCATTTTCCCAGGATGAAAGCCAGTGTTATTTGGAAGAGGCCTAGGCACAGTGTGTTAGAAAGGTTTTCCTCACTCAAGACATACTTGCAGGTGTGGATCGATCTCAAATATGGTCTCTCCCCTCCGCATGTCAGTTATCAGCCAGGGGCCGCCAGCGCTGTGGACAAGGAAAGGGGACATGATGGTAACTGAGGGTCTGGAGCTGAAGGGCCAGGCCTGCAGCCTGCCCTGCTTGCTGCCCCAGGCCCAGAATACAGGGGAACAGCTCCTGGTCAGGGGCTGTCAGGGAGTGGGGTGAAGGAGGGACTCCCGCCCGCAGGCCCCAGGCAGCGGGTACTCACACGGGCACCGTGCGCAGCAGTTCCAGGATGCCCTGCCCGTTCCACTGCTGGGCTGAGTGTAGCTCCTCAGTGCAGACCCCAACAATCTGAGGACAAGAAGCCACTGTCTGTTAATGGCCATCCCTCCCAGAAGATCAGCCACCTAGGCTTTCTGAGGGTCACCTCAAGTGGGGAGACCCCAGGCAGGACCTGTGCTCAGGGGCTGGTGTGTTCACACTGGGTTGGTTCCCTTAGGAGGGAGTGTCTGGGTCCATAGACAGGCACTGAGGCCTGACCCTTGCCCTTGCTGCGATGGGTCAGGTGTCTGTCTGACACAGTCTAGCTCCAGGCTGCAGAGAAAAATCAAGGCCTGAGCCAACTCAGGATGGGTCCTTAGGCCATGTCTCTGGAAGCAGGGGAGGTTCAGGGAGACAACTAAACCTCTGCATGGATCTCATCATGACCAAAAGCGGGCACTGGCCAAAGCTGGGGTAGAGACATGCTGCTTCTGGGAAAAGGCAAGGCCAGCCCAGAGCCGGCTCCTGCTGGGAAGTCCTGTGCCTGCCAATGTCCCAGTCATTACCAGTTCACAGGACACTCTCCCTGTTACAGCCATTCCCTCCCACCCAAACAGCCTCTTCCTCTTTCTTCTTTCTCTCATCTCAGCAGGTTAAGCCATCTGAATCTACTTGAAAAACCATTGGAGGGAGGAGAAAATGAGAGAAGACCAAAGAAAACCTCCCACTCCCATCAGTCCTCCTACCCAAGCCCCGCCATCCTGTCAGAACTTTTCCTACAGGAAAGGCTCAAGCCAACGTCTAACCTGCACCTCACCTGGAGGAAGGTAACTACCCCAAACGGTGTCTGCACCGGTTGCATCTGTGGGTCCTCTGTCAGCAGCATGTGCTGAATTCTTGACTCACTGTTATCCAAAGGGCTGTGCCAAGACACGTGGTCCCCGCTGCAGAAGGTGTTCTCTGTGGGAGAGACACGAGGATCCTCAGTGTTTGAGGCCCCAGATCCAGGCCTGGAATCTGACCTGGGACCTCAGAAGCCCAGGCTGGGAGGCTCCCCAGCCTACTGGGATATCCTTTGTGAAGGGGGAGAAAGATTCACTCCAGTGGAAGCAAAGAGTCTGTGGATGTTTGAAAAAAAACCACACTGTTCCTATTTGCAAATTCTGTCAGCCTTCGGTGGAAAAGGACAGGCTGCTGCTGTGGACGAGCACTTGGCCTGGGAAGCCCAAAGACTCCTGGCATCTGCTTCACCTCCCCAGCTCCCTGACTCACGGCGGGAGGTGGCAGCCATAATTAGATCTGCCAGGAAAGAATAAAGTGCTTTTCTGTGGAGCCACCTGGCCACAAGTCCACAGGGAGGCTGGGGGGCAGTAAAAGCCCTTCCCCTTGGAAAGACAGACCAGGATTTCTGTGCGGCTGAAACAGTGCTCAGAAGGGAACACCCAACCTTGGAGGGCCTTTGAGATCTGTGGCCAGTTTCCCACAAGTAGGCAGATTCAGGGATTTCCGAGGAACACGAGGCTTCAAGTAAATGGAGGTCTGGAGAGTGCCTCATACCCCTCGGCAGAGATGTGCAGACCCTGCCAAGGGGCGGCTGTTTCCACGAGGACAAAGCCACCTCACAGCCGTACCACTGTATCCACACAGGCCCATTACCTTGAAAATGTTTCTGTTTAAGGCCACTTTTGTTTAAAAATTTTTTCTTTAAGGTCCACGGGGCATGAAGTACCAACCACCCTTGACTCTTATCTTGGGTACCCACAGTACTCTGCACTTACCAGCCTGTGTGCATCTATAGGTTCCCTTCCATTTTTTTTCTTCTGACACAGATGGAAGAACACTATTTTGCAGATTTCACTTACTTATATATCTTAGAGCTCACTTTCTATCAGCACATAGAGAACAACTTCGTTCTTTAAATGGCTGTGTTGTAGTCATCATGGTTTATCATTTATGATCTGGGAATCTCAACAGCTGAGGTCCCTTTACTTTTTATCAATATTTAAGGTAAGGCAGAGAGCACGCATATACACAGGTGAACACACACACATCCTAGCCTGAAGGCTCCTGGGAGGCTTCACAGCCTACTGGGGTATCTTTGGGAAGCGGGAGAGAGCTTCTGCTGATTTGTCTTGGTCTGAATGTTAACTCCCTCCTGTGTGAGGTGAAGCTACACAGCCATCTTTTCTATTCAAGGGACAGGCTTTGCTTATTGGTCCTAACCTCAATGGTGTTCATTCAGGAGGGAGAAGGAAGACTGTTTCCTCTCAGGGAAAGGTAATAACAAAGGGGAGGAGAAGGCATTGCTCTAGGCAGAATCAATTAGAAACCCTTAAATTTCCAAATTCCCGCTGGGCCCACTCTTGCCAGATTCCCTCTCTATTACAGAAGTGTATATCTACAAGCAGCTTGCAAGCTCCATAAGTAAGAAACAATGCCACAAGTAAAAGGATTGAATTAGTAATTGACCTCCTTCCAGCACACATACAGACACACGCACACACAAGGTTCAAGCCCAGATTCCTTCACTGGTAAACTCTACCAAACATTTAGAGAAGAATTAATATCAATTCTTCACAAACTCTTTCAAAAATAAAAAAAGAGGAAATACTTCCCAATTCATTCTATGAAGCCAATAGGACTCTGATATCAAAACTAGACAAAGGCATCATAAGGAAAAAAAAAAACCGCCATAGACCATTATCCTTTATGCATATAGAAACAAAAATCTTCAACAAAATACTAGCAAATTGAATCTAGTAATATATAAAAGGGGTTATACACAATGATGAAGTGAGATCTATCCTGGAAATGCAAGGTTGGTTAAACACAAGAAAATCAATGTAATATATCAATAGAATAAAGGTTAAAAAAATGCCATATGATCACCTCAAAAGACACAGAAAAAGCATTGGATTTGACAAAATCCAATACCTTTTCATGATAAAAACAGTCAAACTAAAAAGAGATGGAACTTCCTCAACCTGATAAAGGGCATCTACAAAAAACCCCAGAGCTAACTTCATACTTGATGGAAAATGGCTGAATTAATTCCCTCTAAGACCAGGAACAAGACAGAGATGCCCCCTCTTGCCACTTCTATTCAACATTGCATTAAAGGTTCTAGCCAGGACAATTAGGTAAGCAAAAGAAATAAAAGACATCTAGAGCACTCTGGCAGGCCGAGGCAGGCGGATTGTTTGAGCTCAGGAGTTTGACATCAGCCTGAGCAAGAGCAAGACCCCGTCTCTACCAAAAATAGAAAGAAATTAATTGGACAGCTAAAAAAATATATAGAAAAAATTAGCCGGGCATGGTGGCGCATGCCTGTAGTCCCAACTACTTGGGAGGCTGAGGCAGGAGGATCGCTTGAGCCCAGGAGTCTGAGGTTGCTGTGAGCTAGGCTGACGCCATGGCACTCACTCTAGCCAGGGCAACAAAGTGAGACTCTGTCTCAAAATAAATAAATAAATAAATAAAAAATAAAATAAAATAAAAACTGGTATTTTAGCACAATAATCTCAATTCTCAGATTTTAATGACTCTGTGGGTAGCGTTTAATGTATACACTGAATGTTCCAGAAAGCACAGTTCTTGCCTTTAAGGAATGTTCATTTCTAAACCAAAATAAATAAAAAAATCAAAGATAATAAGAGGGGCAAGATTATTCATTAAACAGAGGTGACTGCACCCCCATGGAGGGAGAATTGCCTCCTGAGAGTAATTAGAGTGGCTCAACTCCAAGGTTAGTGGGCGTGAGATGCAAGAGAGCATGACAAGAAATTTTCAGGTAAGAAGCCCACAAAGACGAGAAATAGTTTATTAATTTTGCAAAGAGATCAGCTGACACCGAGTTAGAGACAGCTTTTATCTAGCTAGGAAAAATTGAGACTAAGATAAGAGTTAACAGGAAGTAACAGGAGTACAATGTCCACTTCAGGAACTTAGGCACAAAGAGAGGATCCGAAATGAAGCGGTGCCGAAGAAGAAACGGAAGTCAAATTCAAACATTTGTAAGTGTGACTTAGTAACCTTATGGAAGGTTGGGGCAGATAGCTCACAGTTATTTTACCTTCTTTTTCATTATGTCATTTTATTCTCATAACCTTCCTGAGAAGAAGAGTAGGTATAATCTGTCCAGTTCACAGAAAGGGAAGCTGAGGCTCACAGAGGAAAAACGATTTGGCCAATATGATAGGGGCAGACCTTGCTGACTGCCTAGCTAATAGGCTATCTCCTTCCTCCTTGCCAAGACCACCCCAATTTTGATGGGTGCCTATGTGACCAGCCTCGGAGAATGAACCTTGACAAGTGTGCACTAACCAAGGTGATGGCACTGCCTCTTCCAGGCTGTCTGCCAGACACTTGCTTTCTAAGAGTCCTCTGAAGCTTAGAAAAGCCATGTGACAGCTCTGGCCAAAAAGACTTAAGGGGACACCTGCAAGGTGGCATCTGGGAAAGATTTTCCTTCCTAATAAAAAGGGAGCTGCAGGGAGAGTCTCCTTCCTCCCTTTGTGCTGTAGTTGCTGCCTTGTGAGCCTGAAGTGACCAGCCTGAGGGTGAACACCAACTCACTGTGAATGAAGGAGAGGAAGAGCAGGAAGGATTGGTTCCCTGATCACATTGTTAAGCCATGGAACCAACCCTGGAACCTCCCATGTGCAGACATCTTGGAAATTCTACAGAAAAGAGTTAACATGGCAGGCCTGAGAACCACTGTCTTTAGAAGGGCTGGCCACTGGTTGGCATCTGGGAACTTGGATTTTGGGAGGGTTCTCACCATTTCTATATTGTTCATAAGCCATGAGGATCCAAGCCATCGATCGCTTGCATTGTAAACCTAAGTTTGTCATCACAACTCAATTAGATATTTTAGTTTTACCTTAAAGCAGACCCACACTTTCCTACGTACACACTAACTTTTGGAGCCCTCTTAGTTTCCAAGTTAGGCACGAAGAACTTGGAATATATTTTCCCCATAGAAAAAAAGGATGATGGCCTACTTAACATAGTTCCACAGCACAGTACTTTTCAAAGGAGAAGGAAGAGGAGGTGGCCCTTCCTCCATTCCCGGGCATGGACTGGTCTTAGGGATGGTTTTGAAAAAGCCAAAGCTCATCTTTGGCCACCCTTCCCTTGATGTCAACTGTGTTAATGACTCAGGTATTTAACACTCCCAGAGGTACAGGTTTTTATTTGTTTGTTTTTTAAGAAAGAGTACAGGCCAGGCGCGGCTGCTCACGCCTGTAATCCTAGCACTCTGGGAGGCCGAGGCGGGTGGATCGTTTGAGCTCAGGAGTTCGAGACCAGCCTGAGCAAGAGCGAGACCCCGTCTCTACCAAAAATAGAAAGAAATTAATCAGACAACTAAAAATATATAGAAAAAATTAGCCGGGCATGGTGGCGCATGCCTGTAGTCCCAGCTACTTGGGAGGCTGAGCAGGAGGATCGCTTGAGCCCAGGAGTGTGAGGTTGCTGTGAGCTAGGCTGATGCCACGGCACTCTGGCCCAGGCAACACAGTGAGACTCTGTCTCAGAAAAAAAAAAAAGAAAAAGAAAAATCACAAGAGTGGTAGAGCAGACAGACAAGAAAACCGAGTGCTGTGACACAGTGTTGAAAAGGCCGGTGTGGCTGCACCTAGAGCCCCAGCTACTCAGGAGGATCGCTCCCCCAGGAATTCGAGAACAGCCTGGGCAACACAGTGAGATCTTACCTCACAAAAAGAAATAAAGAGCCAGTGTGAATTTTAACAGAAGTTTAATTAAAGATAAGCACTTGGTCAGTATAATCAAGTTTTATGGTAATATATAGGAAAGGGTCAGAGGAAGAGTAAGTACCTGACTAAACCTAGAAGTCAAAAACTTCCAGGATGAGTATCCAAAAGATAAAATGGATGAGTTAGCCACGGGCAACAGCAAAGACAGGCATTCCAGGTAAAACGAACAGTGCCAACATTCTAAGCCCTGAGAGAATTATGATCCATTTGGTGATCTCTTAAAATAAGTTAAATCAGTAGGTCTGGAACTGACAGAAGGTGAAAATAAAAAAGGAATGCATTAAATCACAAATGTCTTTAATGTTAAAACAGCACTGGTGTTTGACCTTAATCCTGACAGATCTAGGCCAAGAAATGGAAAGGCCAAGAAAATTTTAAGCAAATGTGTGACAAAATCAGACTTGTATTTTAGAAAAATCACTTATACACAAATATTAACATAAGTTTATCTTGAGCAAAAGATAGAAAAAGATGCCTATCTTCAATGAGAAGCCCAAAAATCATTAAAAACCAAGCCCAATGTACTTTGAAAGAGCACTGGCGGCAGTGAAAACACGCATGTATAAAGACTGCAGCGCTAGCACTGATGCAAACTACTCGCGATATAATTAATTCAGCAGGACAGCTACTTTGGTGCTTTAAAATTTGGCTTACATGAATTTTCAAAGGCTACGAGGAACTACTTAAAAATGGAAATGATCCCTCTAAAATGAATTTAAGCCAACAATCCTAGTGAAATTCAACAGATGTCTATCTCTGCATTTTGCAAGACTATTAAATCTGTCTGCAATTAAAAGCTAAAGCTACGATTAGTCTGCAACTTATTATATAAACAACCCAAAGACCAAGCACTGACATCCATGACAGTTTACGATAGTCAAGGTGGACTCTGAACATTCACCAAAAATTCATTCAGACTCTTCTGTGAATACCACACTGTTTAGCATACAATGTTCCTCTCCCCATTAACTAAAGATTTCAGGGACTCTTTCAAACTTAAAACAGTAAAGAACACAGCACTGAGACATTCCTTCCAGTTAACCCCCTCCACCTACCCAAAACCTCTCAGGGGACCAGTGGCAGCCTTTTCATCAATACATCCAAGCCTTGCTCACTTCCAGCCAATCGCAACCCACTTCCTAAACCAGCTCCAAACCCAGACCCTTTCCAATGTGCCTGCCTCCCATGGCAGCCCTCAAGACAGCAGCCTCCTATACTGTCACGAATCTCTTCTGAGGGCCAAACGAGAAAGAGAACAGTCCCTCACTCAACACTGCCCTGACGCTGTAATCTTTCCATTCCTTCTCTCACGTGCTAAGATGAGAAGCCTCCTTACGTACAACCCAGAGCCTCAGGGAAACGACACACCACTGCCATCGACTTCAGAGTTGCCTACTGCTATGTCTGGCATTTATTAAAGGCAGTAGTAGGTTGTTTTAAAATACATGCTAGGGACGATCAGTTAACATTTGAGATTCCCTCATCAAGAATGCACATTCTAGGGATGGGTAATTAATCTGAAAGTCTCCAGTCGAAAGTTTACCATCTGAAGGTGCTTCCATATAAGCCTTTAGCTCAATGGAAATTAGAAATGGTCGTATAACTGGTGAAAAGAATAATGTAGTATAGCTCCGAATTAAAGACCAGTCGCTGTGGCTGTGTGATTTTTCTCTAGAAGAACTGAGCTGCTTGCATAGCTGCTAGCCAGACAAGGAGTGAGAGAGTTGGACTCAACCAAGACATCAGAGAAAGAAACAGGAAAGAGAATCCATGCTGTTTGCAAGGGAGTGATGGTCACGGACTCCATCTACACACAGGGAGACTCTGAGGACGGGAAGGGACTGACTACTGGGCAAGCGGAAGCAGCAATGGCTCAGAGATGTCAAAGTCAGAGAACTACAGCATCGAGAGTATACAGGCAAGTAAACTGGAAGAATAAAGAGAATGGAACACTTGAAGTCAAGATTTCTGAGGTGATACAGTTGCTGGTGATGACAAATTTTAAAGTATAAAATAAAAGAAAACTGGGCCACACTAAGGAGTATGCTGGCAAAAGTAATATATCTAAAATCTGTTATCGCTTAAGTAATTACTATCATTGTGACAATTTTCTGTTCATAGAGAACTACATATAGAATATATTAAAATGCTGAAGCCAAAAATTCAAACAGAAACCATGAAATACTGCACTCATGTGTATTAGCTGAAATCTGTCAGGCTTAGCACAGTGCTCTAGAGACAGACTGCCTAGGCTCCAATTCCCGCTCAGCCATTTGTTAGCAGCCTGCCTCCACTTCCTTGCTGGCAAATGGGTCCGTTATCAGTACCTACTTCACGGGACTGCCGGAGAATTGTGTGAGTCGCCGCATGTCTAGAGGTAAGGATGCTGCCTGGCACACGGTGAACGCTATACACATGTTAGCAACTATTAACATTAGTAGAGTTTAGGACTTTGCTGCTTTCATGGTAAACTTCTACCAAAAACTAAGGAGACTAAAGTAACGGATCGACTTTGAGATAAGGCCTTTTGCTTGAAGCATTCATTTAATAAGAGTAACATTTCTTATTAACTAGTTTGGTTTATCATAACAAGCTATACTTGTTTCACTAAAACATTTTAAGGTGACAGAACAGGCTTTTTTAAACCTAAAAGGAAGATAAATATATAACTTAATAAACTATAAAGAAATATAACCTGCAATGACTGGTGGTGATACTTGAGTTGTCTGTCCTGTAACTGCTTTACTATTAATTGGTTTTGCAAAGATCAGCTTCGTGATTACTGGACCAGAGGTTGGTGTTCGAGGCTTCTTAGCAATCTGAAACATATAAATAACTATGAAGACCATTTGTTTCTATAAAACATCTATTGAATCAAAAATTATACAAAGGATTCGTACAGAGTAGTACGTGTAAAACCAGCTCATTTAACAAAATCTATGTATGAATGTTGGAAACATTTAAAATGCAGCCATTCTCCAAAATATTAAAATGATCACATCCTTAAGCCCATATATAATAATACCTTTGCATTTTATTATAAATCCTTATTTTAGTCCCTTGAATATATTCATATGATGAAAATCAGATCAATGATTAATAATTATTAATAATAATGTTTAATAATAAAACATTATGTCACAGCAATATTCTTTTTCAAAGTAACGAATTATTCAATAATAAAAATGATGAAGCCATCAATATATACAATTACACTGGACCCTAGATGCAAAATATAAATACACATCAAAGATAGGCTTATGATTAGATTTTCAACTCTAAATCTGTATCAGGTGTAGACAAAGGAAGAACTGAACAAGTCTTAGGATACAAAAGAAACAAGTCTGGTAGTACAAAGACTATTATAAAGGCAAAGCCTCTAAAATATTATTTACTAAAATACTGTTTACTATACTTTAAATTCCATGAAAGGAGGGTCTCTATTTTATTCATCTTTGATCTGAAGTTATATATTGGCCAACTGTTGACCTGAACTAAAATTCTCCACAAGTCAAGGAAGGTAGAGTTACCAGTGTTTTTATATTGAAATTATGACCACTTGCAAAGACGTAGCTGCTTCTGAAAGTAAGAAGCAGAAATTTGCCAATAATAAAAACCAAAGAATTTTAGAGTGTGAAGAACATTAAATATTAATTTTATCTTTTGGCAGATATGAAAACTGAAACCTTGAAAGTACTATCTATTATAGGAAATAATGACTCGAATGAATGAGCATAACCAGCTTGAATAACAGAAATACACCAGAAGCTATAACAGATCACAAGACTAGATAAATATCAACTTTGTGCTTCAAATTATAAATTAAACTAAACAACAAATTATCTTACACTCAGAATATATTATTTTCTGACAGGACATATTATTGACAAAACAAAATGTATATGAAATACAAATCATTTTAAAATATGTGATCATTACTGTATTTAAAAACACCCAGCTTGCAAAACTATGCCATACCCAAATAAATTTATAATTGCACTTTAGAAAAGTGATGCAATTTAGAGACATACAGAAAAAACATTTCCCGAGTGTGATTATTGACCCAAAACTCTAAAGGCAAAATTTTACCTGTATATAGTATTAATGATCTCAAGAGGTAAAAGTATTGATAGTCTAGCTAGATGTGCCAGAAATCCATATCTAGCAATAATTAACCTTAGCTATAAAGATTATGGGCTTAAAGTATTTCCCCATTTTAACTGATTTTCACAATCATATGAGTACATGAATACTTACCAGTAAGGGGAAAATATAAGCAATACAACCAAAAGCACATTAATTATTCAAATAAACAATTTCATCTTGCCCTGTGGTTGTTCCTTTAGTGGTGCACTGCTGAAAACATCAGCTTCCAGTTCCATTAAGGAACTATGATTTTTAAGCTATCCTACAACAATATTACTTTATTAAGTAAAACAAAGCATAAAGGATCATTTTTAACAAGTTTATCTCATCAACAGATTAAAACAAAAATAAAAAAAGATTTTTAAAAACTTTACAGATAAGGTAGCCAAATATGTCATCAAATAATACAAGCGAGTAATCTTTGGCACTGAGTTGAACAGATTCAGGAGCTAGTAAGGAGTTACGTTGTCCCAAACAATTAGTTATTTACTATTCTTACATACGGTGCATAGGAAACATGGGAAAGTGCTTTTATATCTGTAATTAAATGTCACTATACCTTTGTTACCAACTCTGGCCTTTTTCAAGATTGGCCTCCTTTTTCCACCCTTCCCGTTGTCCATACCCTAACAGTCTCGATACTCTGATTAAATTTAAGACAACACTGAGGACTGTCTAGGGAAAAAAAGGAAAAACAGCAAGAGAGAATCTCATACTCCATGTAATACTAAACTAAATATTCTGGTGTCTAAAAAGAAAAAAATATAGATGCATAGTTTTTTGGGTTTTTTCTATGCTTCAGAGCTTTGTACATTTCTTCTGAGTCGGAAAGATCTGAATTGCCTAAAATAACTGGACAAGTAAAAGATTATTCCACATGTATTTCATTTTTGTTATTTTTTTTTTAAATAGAAGTTCTTTTTAATAAATAGGATCAGGTTTTAGGAAAGTAACAATAATAAAATGAGTTATAAGAATTAGACCCCAGTCTTTATTTTTATTGTCCATACTTGGGGAATTATAGCAGAGAACTAATGGATACAAGTACACTGGTCATTAGAACAATATGTATACCTTGTGCTCATAAATGAAAAAAATGGCACTCTGATTCATGTTATCAGTTTCTTTTGAATGTGATTATGATCCAAATTGCCAAAGTCAGATAAGCTCTAGTAAACCAATAAAAACAAGTTTCAAAACCAAGGACAAGATGCTCGATGGTGATAGGATATCTCACTCAAGAGATCCTTAGCAAAGTCAAGTATAAGGAACTCAGATCAGTGAGAGATGATAGTCAAAAAGAAAGAAAAGAGCACCAAAGGTTTAACAGCGGCAGCAGGGACATGTACAAATTACAAAACTCGAAAAATTTTACTAAGTTCTTACATGCAAAGCCCATGAAAAGTTTCTAATTCTTTTGCTAACATAGTAGCCAAAACATTACTTCTGATTATTAGCTATGAGTGGAGAGTTGCCCAAAGTCTTCCTACTTCCTTATACATTTCCTTTACTACTTTAATTCGTGCCTTCTCCTCTCTTCTCAAAAGCAACTCTTTCAATAGGGAATGCATTTTTGTTTCCTGGTCATAAGTGGATCACTGTATTTCTAAAAGTAGTGGTGGCCTAAGAAAGCCTATTTGGGCATGAAAGTCTGGAAATCACTTAATATATGTTCTAGTAACCTTCTAACTTAGGGTCCTAGTCATACTAATAATAGGTACCATTTGGAAGAATCCTCAATGTTTTGAGAACTATACTATGTATTTTATCACGATCAGTCATCTTAAGCTCAAGTCAAAAACTCAGAGAAGTAACCTACCCAAAGGTCCATAACTGGTAGGACAGCCCAGAGGCAACTCAAATCCAGCTGGCCCAACTCTAAAGCCTATACATTATCACCTTCTATCATGTCGCTGTCGTTCCCATATTGCAAACACAAGTCATGGCAATGAATAGGAAACTCCAAATCAGCAGCGCACACTGGCCAGCACGCACTACTGCTAGCTCTGAGGGTTTCTCAGAGCAACAAACTTTCCCACCCTTTGGCCATCTGTTAACCGAAAAAATTTTATCTCCATGATTTTTTGAAAGCCCTGCAGCAACTCTGGCATCTTTATACCAGCAAAACATCCTTGTAATCAAACAACCATGAAGAATAAAATGCATTTTAAAATGAGTAAAAGGCTATAAGTACATTAATTTGGAATTTAACCAAAATTAAGTTTGCTCTAAGTTCTCTGGAAAATTTTTCATAAGCATCAGACATATCAAACTTAAAAAAAAGAAACCACACAATTACTTAAAGAAACATTCAAAAGAATTCAGTAACAACTACGCATTTAATAGCCCTACAAACACAACTATGAATCGGTTCAACTTTTTAAACATGCATTTTAATTAATGAGCCCCCTTTTTTTTTTTTTTACCTGTACTGTTTTTAACTGTTGGGTCTGTAACACAGAGGGCTGAGTTGTCGTATTAATCAGTTGACTTCCTGGGGTCAATGCTGAGACACCAATGACAGGTTTCACCTCTGACCTCCCTCCAATGGTAACTACTTTAATTTGCTGCGGTGGTAACTTAGCATCTCCTGACTGGGCCTGAGATGTAACTTTCTGAGCTTGGGGTAGTTGGCTATGGGGCAGTGCTAAAACAATTGGTGAACCAGACTTGCCCAAAGTTGTTAAAATTAACTTCTGTCCATCTGGTTTAAGGGTCTGATTGCCAAGTTTAAGGTCAGATGTCTGTGATACTTTGTTTAAAATAATCTGATTGGCTGATATAGTCACAGGAGTCTGAGCACCAAGTTTTTGAAGGCCACTTGGAAAAGCTGGTTTCACTGTGGTATTAGCATCTGCTTTAGTAATTGTGGTATTCACTGCAACTTGGTTAGTGTGGTTACTGTACACTGTGATTGGTTCCGTGGAAATGGGCGTGGCTGTAGAGTCACCAGTAGAATTTATGTTGACAATTTCTTCCAGTTCTGTCTCCATGGGAATTGGGGATGAAACAATAACAGCCTCAATACTATCATCATCCACTAAAGTTATACCAGTGTCCATTATCTCCTCTGGAAGCAAGCTATTCACCTCGGCCGGCACCACCTCCATGATCGCGCTCCAGCTAGAAAGCTGACCGGGCACTGCAACAAGAGTTGAAAAACAGGTAAGTTGCTAGGTTTCAAAACAGATGTAAGAGAAGAAAAAATATTCAAGAAAAATACAAATGACAAAAGAACCACTTTTTATTGATGCATAATTGAATGAAGGATATTCTTGATGCTTTTATTTTTAACCAGGTCTACATTAATGTATTTATTTCTTATTTGGGTTAAACCATTTTAACACATGCTCAACCTTCAAGAGTCTGAAATACAAGTCATATGGAACACAAGACTAGAAGCAAACATTCTTGTTCATCTCGTCTCAATCCAAAAGCATCCCGCATTCAGGCAACAGTGAGTCATATAATCACATGAAACTCCTTTCCAATGCCCTCTCATAAAATTTTTTATCTTTGATGTGTCTGATCATCTTATTTCTTCCCAGTTTTTTTTTTCCCTTTCACTGACAGACTTGAAAACCGCTGATTCACACAAAGAAACAAAGATTAGAATGTTAACATATTGGAAATTATTTGAAAATCCCCAATGAGTTAGGTCCTAGCATGAGGGTACCACGCCATGTATAAAAATCCATTAAATACCCCAATTTCATGTTAAAGGAGTTTCTCAAGTAATCCTTCTCAGCTCACGTGGTCTCTTGCAAGTTTCATCAATTAGCTTTATACCAAGAAAACTTTTATTTGGAAAAAAGATCCTCCTTGGCCATTTAAAAATGTCAAAAAAGGGAACCTCTTAAGAGGTATATAGCAAGTCCTTGCAAAGGGGAAAAAACAGTAATAATAATAAGGCACATCATGGACAAATTAGAGCTGTGATGCTTTTAGCCAAAGGTCATGCAGAACTTCCTGTAAAGGAAATCAGTTCTGTTATCTTCCCGTATTGAAGACAGCACATCATGTTTATGATGAACCAAATAGCAATAAATTATTTGCCCATAGAACAAAGATCCATAGAAACCTAATCAGCAACTTTCCTTTCTTTCCTTTTTTAAAATATAAAAATACAACATGCATGCAAGATTAGGGGTAAAACGCATGAGTGGCAAATTATAATTATCAGCACTGGCAAAGACTACTACTGCCAAAATAAGCCATCATTACTGAGCACTCACTATGCATCAGTGGCGACGTAATTATCCTCACGACAACTCAGACATAGGTGCCACCATTATCCCCATTTTACAGATGAGGAAATATAGAAAGATCAAATAATTTGCCCAAGGTCACATAGCTAGGAAATAATAGAACCAGGACTCAAATTCAGGCTTTTATGACGCCAAAGCTAATAATTTTAATCACCCAATTATATTGCCTTAAATTTTTATCACTGGTGTTTCTAAATGGAGAAAAAAATAAATCTACTACAAATAAATCTGCTCTTTTATAGTCAACCTCCTATCCCGAAATCTCACCCTACACAACCACTGATCTATTTTATCATTATAGATTAGTTTGCCTTTTTGCTCATTCTATTTTTTTTTTTTTTTTTTTTGAGACGAGTCTTGGTCTCTTGCCCTGAGTAGAGTGCCCTAGTGTCAGTCTAGCTCACAACAACCTGAAACTCCTGGGCTCAAGTGATCCTCCTGCCTTGGCCTCCCAGAGTGCTGGGATTACAGGTGTGAGCCACCATGCCCAGCTTTTTGCTCATCTGAGAACTTCATATAAATGGAATAATATATTATGAACTCATGACATAAAGTATCAGTTTTTTCTCTCAGTATTCTTTTTGTATTATTTTTTTCTTTTTGGGAGACAGGGACTTGCTCTGTTGCCCGAGGTAGAGTGCAGAGGCATCATCATAGCTCATTGCAGCCTCCAACTCCTGGGCTCAAGCGATCCTCCTGCCTCAACCTCCCAAGTAGCTGAGACTACAGGCACAAATCACCATGCCTGGATATTTTTAAATTTTTTCGTAGAGCGAGGGTCTTGCTATTGCCAGGCTGGTCTTGAAATCCTGGGCTCAAGGGATCGTCCCGGCTCAGCCTCCCAAAGTGCTAGGATTACAGGTGTGAGCCACCTCACCATGCTTCTTGGGATTTATCTTTATTTTTGTACTTATTAGTAGTTGTGTTCCTTTTTACTAATGAGTGATATTCCATTGTACAAATCTACCACAATTTGTGTATGCATTCCCCTGTTAATAGACATTTAGAATGTTTCTAGTTTGGAACTATTATGAATAATGCTGCTAAGAACATTCAAATTCAAATTTTTTGTGGACACTTTTTTTTCTTTTGAGTAAATACCTAGAAGTAGAACTGCTGGATCATAAGGTAAGTTTATTTTTAATTTTGCAGGAAACTGCCAAACTATTTCCCAACTTGACAGTACCATTTTCGACACACCAGCAATGTGTAAGAGTTTCAGCTGCTCCCCAGCCTGGCCAGCAATTGGTACTGTCAGTTTGCTGGTCTTTTTAATTTTAGCCATTTCTGGATGGGCTCAGTGGCTCATGCCTATAATCCCAGCATTTTGGGAGACCAAAGCGGGAGGATCCCTTGAGGCCAGGAGTTTGAGACCAGCCTGGACAACATAGTGAGACCTTGTCTCTACAAAAAATACAAAAATTAGCCAGGTGAGGTAGCATATGCCTGAGGCTGAGGCAGGAGGATCACTTGAGCCCAGAAGTGAGGCTGCTGTGAGCTATGATGATACCACGGCACTCTAGCCTGGCAACAGAGCGAGACCCTGTCTCAAAAAAAAAAAAAAAATTCACCATTCTAGTGGACATGAAGTGATATCTCACTGTGGTTTTAATTTGCAATTCCCAGATGACTAATGAGGTTATATATCTTTTCATGTACATATTATCTATTTTTATATCTTCTTTTGAAAAGTACCTGTTAAACTCTTCATTATGTTTTTCTTTTTAAAAATACTGAGTTTATAGTGTTCATATTGAGTTGGACAAGTCTTTTACATACACGGCAAAATCATCAGTCACAGTAACCTGTAGCTCCAAGGAATCACCAGGGTCTTTGGGGCTCCAGAGTACTAGCACTCCTTCCGTTCGGCTCCTGCTGATCAGAAGAACGCCTGTGGCACTGACGGGCATCCACGACTCAGGCTTGTGAAAATACCAACACCAAATACACACTCAGCAGTGAAAGTCACAACAGTACACAGCAAAGGCGCCACCCACAGTCGCACTAGCTTTCTTCTCCTGCGGTAAACCTTGCCCAAGCCCCATCAGCTGACTCTGGATACCGCGCCCTACTGAATGCTGACTTCTGTGCCCCTATCCCACAGAGCCACGCAGGTTTGATGCCTTCCTCTTCCTGAAGTTCCCCCGCACAGTCCGAGATATGGGTATGGCCTTTGCTTCCCCTTAAGGACACAGAGACCTCAGCCCAACCCCTAGTCACCTTTCTCCTAAAGCACCTGCAGGTAAAGGGTAGGAGCAGGGAGAGGTCAGGTCACAGAGCGAGACAGTGGCTCCACACCAATAGACAAAGATTTGCATCTACTTTCATTTTCCAGCACCCACCCTTGCAGCTCAGCCAAACAAACTTCTAGGTTTTCGGTCTCACCACTGACACCATGTTTCATCTTTGAGGACTCCTAGACTCAGCAACCACAGCCACGTTGCCTTTCAGCAGGGGCCACGGGGTTGAGGCAGCTTGTTCCGACTCTACCTGTTGGCTAAGCCTGTGAATACTAACAGGTAGAACAGGAGGACTCTTAGTCTCCCTGTCCCTGCTGCCCTTGCCCAAGACCTGGGTGAGGCCATTCACTTCCAGACGCTAGAGGGTCTTTTCACGTCTCCCAGCCTAGCCCACAAGGCCTTCATCTTTCCTCTTTCTAAAAGCTGTGCCTCTGCTAGAACCCCTCCTCACGTCCAGAACTGTCAAGAACTGTGGGGTGTCTGAGATTTTATACCTTCTTTGCAAGCTAACAAAGTGGCCTAGCACCGTTTCACGGAAACTGGCAGAAAACACGATGGTCCTTGGTCAGAGACAAAGGTCCTTTACTCACAGCACAGAACGGAACATGAGCATCAAGTGTGTCTTAGTTTCCCAGGAGCCCCCAAGTCCAACAGGGAAGACATGGAGGGGCCCAGGTAAATGCCGCAAATGCAGTGGGTTTGCGCCGCAACTGAGAAACCCTGAGCCTAGGGAACCCAAATATTTATAACGGGCTGAAGCAAACCTGCCCTTTGCCCAGAGGGAGATATCATCTTTATTATACTGGACAATAAGCAAACCTGCGCTTTGCTATAGCATGAGACACTATTGTCCAACGCAGTCTGCACTTAAAAGGGCTGTCACTGCCTCACCTGCAAGAGGGATAGAAATGCAAAGATCCGTGAAGAAGCTGGGCACAACAGTGCACACCTGTTCGTCCCAGCTACTCAGGCGGCAGGAGGATCAGCTGATGCTAGGAGTGCAAGGCTGCCGTACGCTATGATCACACCTGTGAATAGTCACTGCACTCCAGCCGGGCCGACAGAGCCAGATCGCGCCCCCCCCCCGCCCCCAATCTCTTAAAAAAAAAAAAAAAAAAAGACGCATGGAGAATTGTCTCCCGACAGCGTATCTATCTCCCTACTTATTTATCTTGGCAATGTTGAGCAATTCAAGCGCAGAGGTCTCACACATATTTTGTTAACTTTATCTTTATCTCATGTTTTCGGTACTGTTATAAATGGCCTTTCCCCCCCATTTTCCAATTGTTTACTGGTATAGAGAAATAAAATTGATTTTTATATATTGTCCATGTATCTTACAACCTAGCTAACTCACGTACTAATTCTGGTAGCTTTTCAGTGTAGATTCCTTAAGATATTTTACAAAGACAATCCACGTTATCTGCAAGTAACATCTGTTTTTCTTCTTTTCCAATCGGCATATTTTTTATTTTTATTTCTTTTGCCTTACTACGCTTGCTAGGACCTCCAGAAAAATGTTGACTGTAAGTGGTGAGAGCAGACATCCTTGTCTTGTTCCCAACCTTCTGTTAGGCATAGGCTTTTCACAGATTTCCTTTACCAGGTTGAGAAAATTTACTCCTATTCCCCGTTTGCAGAGTTTTTTCTTAACGGTAACTGGATGTTTAATTCTCTCATATGCTTTTTCTGCAACTAGTGAAATAATCATATGGCTTTTCATTTTTTCAGTCTGTGAATTATATTGGCTTTTGGTTATTAAACCAATTTTGCATTCCTGAAATAAACCCCATTTCTTTGTATGTATTGATGAATTCTATTTTGCTAATATTTTGTTAAACATTTTTGTCTGTGTTCATGAGGGATATTGATCTGTAGTTTTCTTATAGTGTCTGCCTAGGGACAATGCTAGCCTAATACAATGAGGTGGGGTGGGTGCCTTCCAATTTTCAGGAAAAGTTTGCAAAGGATTATTTCTTCCTTAAATATTTTCTAGAATTCACCAGTGAAGCCATCTAGATAGAAAGCTTTCTTGTGGGAAGGTTTTAAACTACATATATATAGTTTTTGGGTTTTTTTTTTTTTTTTTTGAAACAGGGTCTCGATCTGTCACCTGGGTTAGACTGCAGTGGCATCATCATAGCTCACTGAAACCTCAAACTCTTGGGCTCAAGCAATCCTCCTGCCTCAGCCTCCCGTGCAGCTGGGACTGCAGGTGAGTGCCACCCACCTAATTTTTCTATTTTTGTGGGCAGAGGGTGGGTCGTCTCACTCTTGCTCAGGCTGATCTCAAACTCTTGAGCTCAAGCGATCCTCCACCTCGGCCTCACAAAGTGCTAGGATTACAGGTGTCAGCCACTGTGCTTGGCCCTCGTTTTCTTTTTTCTTTTTGAGACAGAGTCTCACTCTGTTGCCCGGCTAGAGTGAGTGCCGTGGTGTCAGCCTAGCTCACAGCAACCTCAGACTCCTGGGCTCAAGCGATCCTCCTGCCTCAGCCTCCCGAGTATCTGGGACTACAGGCATGCGCCACCATGCCCGGCTAATTTTTTCTATTTTTAGTAGAGACAGGGTCTCGCTCTTGCTCAGGCTGGTCCCGAACTCCTGAGCTCAAACAAGTCGCCCGCCTTGGCCTCCCAGAGTGCTAGGATTACAGGCGTGAGCCACCGTGCCCGGCCTGAATTTGGTAAATTTAGTGAATGTATGTAGACAGTGCACCTTCTGTGACAGGAAAACAGGAAGGGTTTATTGTACAGATAAAAAAAAAGTATTAACAGATCCAGATGCTCTCATTTCTTTTCATTGTATCTTGCATCAGCAAAATCTCTGTGCTAAAGTGACACTTTGCAACAAGTTATAAGTATTGCTAACTATATTCGTGCAAATGCAACACTGCATCATCATCAGTTTCCTATCACGCTACAGTTCAATGATGAGGTATTTAGTGTGGACTTGCTATATCATTTTAAAGTGTGTTAAATATTGTAGGGACAGGTGTTAGCCAGCATTTTATCTCTGCAAGGACAGATAGTTAAATTTTATGAAGAAGAGAATCAGCAATGTGAATTATTGAAAGAAGATTTCTATAGGAATGCAGTATTTCTGTGTGATATTATGCCAAATCAAAACAACTTCAATATTTCTTTGCAAGGTAAAACTAAGTCTATATATGATATGTGGCAAAAAATCCAAAAATTTGAAAAAAGCTATCTTTTTCAAAACACTTCAAAAGGAAATTTCAGATGAAGATTTTCTCCAGTTAGCAAAGGTCCCTGATGAGCAGGATGATATATGCAAATCATTTGAAGATACTCAGCTGCTACAGACCTATTAATTGAAGAATACAATGAATGGTTCATTGACTTTGAGAATCATGATCTCACACTCAAATTAGCATTTCAGCTTCACGTAGTTGATATGACCAAGGCACCTCAAGAACTACAGATGGAACTGACTGAGCTCTCAGTAGATGACATTTTAAAAGCCCTGTTTGATGCTAAGAAAGATCCAATTGAAATATGGAAAAGTGCAGTAGAACACTCATGCCTTCAGCAACATGCTGGAAAAATGCTTTCTTGCTTTTCAGCCACTTATTGCTGTGAATCTACATTATCCTACCTGACCCAAATCAAGATGTCCTTAAGGTCACAAATGACATGCCCATCTAGAGCAACGGACCCCAACTTTTTGGCACCAGGGACTGGTTTCATGGAAGACGATTTTTTCATGGATGGGTGTGGGCGTGGGGGGTGCTACAGTGGAGTTCTGCAGCCCTCCAGTTGGGGACTACAGATCTAGAGGATCACCCAAAACTGCGGACCTCCACGCTGCAACCAAATATTCAAATGCTTTCCAACAAAAAGCAGGCACAACAAAATCATTAAAAGGTTAGTTAGCTTTAAAGTTAACAAATAGCTTTCATTTTTTGCAATTATTAAGTATACAGATTTTTACAAAATAACATACATTTTTAAGTATATCTATTTGAAGTTTCTTTAATGAGGCCTTATTTGATTACAGCTAAATTAATGTGGCCTTCCAACATGATAAGGTTCCCCACCCCTGGTTTGGCTGCAGATTTATCAATTTTATTGACCTCTCCAAAGAACCATTTTTGGCTTCACTGATTTTCTCCACTGTCCATTTTTTATTTAATTGGCTATTATCTTTACCTCCTTCCTTCCGCTTACTTTAATTTGTTCTTTGTCTAGAATCTTAAGATGGAAGCACAGATCAGAGTTCACCAAACTACATACAGCCTGTTGGCTAAATCAGGCCCATGGTCTGTCTATATACTGCTTCCCACCTAAGAATGGTTCTTTACATTTTTAAATGGCTGGGAGGGAAACTCCCAAAATGTACCAGACTTAGGTGGCCTGCAAAGCCTCAAATATTTGCTATCTGGCCCTTTACAGAAAAAATTTGTCAACTCCTGGTTTAGATGACTGATTTTAAACCTTTCTTCTTTTCTACAGTAAGCCTTTAATATGAAAAATTTCCTCCAAAACTGCTTTAGATGCATCCGATTATTTCAGTATGCATTTACTATCATTTGCTTCAAATGTTTCCTAATATCCCCTGTGATTTTATCTTTGACACATGGATAACAAGGAAGTATGCTATCTAATTCGAAGATATTTGGAGATTTTCTAGCTACCTTATTACTGATTTCTAACTTAATTCTTTTATTATCAGAGAACATAATACTCTGTAACATTTTCATCATTTAAAATTAGAAACTTATTTACAACTCAGGACTGGTCTACCTTGGCAAACATTCCATGAGCACCTGAAAAGAATATGTATTCTGTAGTTGCTGATGGTGGTGTTCTATAATGTCAATCAGGTCAAGCTGGTTGACGGTGTTATTCATATCATTGATATTCTTATTTTTTAGGGTGTTAAAAATCCCCAAATATGATGGTGGATTTGTCTGTTTCTCCTCTTTTATGCATTTTTGCTTTGTATTAATATATTTTGAAGCTCTGTTATTAGAAGAACATGTGTTTTAATCTGTCCTGTTAAAAGAAAGACTACGAGTTACAGGAGTAAGAGTCTCCCTTTGAAGCAGGAGCAAAGTTCAAACTTCTAACAAGAAAAGCTCTGACGGGTTTGGCCAGACTCTGGGCAACATGAGGCTGTGTGGGCTTCCAGAGCCGGGACACCTCCCAAGCCACTGAGCAGACTACAGATGACTGGCTCGCGATCAGACATCCTTATCTATTTCAATCAGGGGCACATGCAGGGCATGGTGGCCTACGCTAAAAGAAACTCCCAAAAGGAGCTTGTGGGCACGGCAGGAAAGGGTTTGGCCATCTAGTTACATGAATCATCACCCTAATTCTATCCCTTAGGAATGGAAGCTATGTATTAAATACTAGCACATGCAACCTCATCGTCACTGAGCTGATGACCCCTCCAAGAAGAGGGAGGGTCTTCTTAGGCCAAGAGAGCTGAGAAGCTTTAGTTCACCTCACCTGTAGGAGGGTATGGTAGAGAAAGAATCCAGAACACATTTTTAGTTCATATAAGCTCTAAAGGCAAAGTATGCTCCTGGAAGCCAATAAAATGAGATTTTCCCCTTACAATTGAATGTCGAATGGTTTAAGTCCAATGAGAGTTAAAGAGACACTCATTTCGGAAAGTCCAGTGATTTTTAAATTTGTCTCAACTGTTAAAAACATATCTAAAATAACACCCCCATCCTCGTTTCCACTGCCCAGGTCCTCTATCCCATTACCCTGGGATTTCCATGATAGCATCTAACACAAACAGAGGTATCACGTTTGTTTATAGTCTCACCCTCCCCTGCCGCTTTAGAATGCAAAACTACGTGAGGAGAGCAGTAACTCCTTTGCCTTCATCACCACTGCATCCTCGGTACCTAGAACCGAGCTGGCAAATATTCACTTAATATAAATCTCAACAATGAATAAGTCAATCGTGGAGAAGGGGTGCCATCTAAAACTCTAGAATTATTTATGTTGGGCTTTGAAGATAACTTTTGTCTATTTCGGTAGGATAGGTGTGCATAATGCTCTGGGACTTTATAACACTTTAAATAAAATAAATCCACATCACCATAAGGCACACTAACAAGCTGAGAAACTCCTTTCTAGTAAGTTTTTAAATACTCAGATTTAGCTTTTAATCAATATCCTCTGCGATTACATTCTATCTTAAAATCTGCAAGGTTCTCTCAGTTTTTAACTAGCTTATAATTTTGATCAGTCTTTTAATTAATAGATACTTATTGTTTCTCAACTTTGTGGAAGGCACTATGGGAAATTAATCAAAGACCTTGCCCCGAAAGAGCTGAGAAATCAATAGATGAGTGGCATGGTCACAGTTGTGCTCTGGGAGGATTAACCTCATCTCAGTATTTTACTGCCTAGAGGCAGGGAGACTAGTTAGAAAGCTGTTACAGGAATTAGTCCAAGATAGAGATAAACAGAAGGTCTGATTTAGGATAGTACAATGAAAAAGAAGTGAATTAAATATAAAATAAAAAATGTGGTATACCCTAAGCTTTTATATTTTTTAAAAAGTATGTCTTATATTAAATAGAATATTACTATTGCAGAAACACTGTTCCTTTTCTGGCTACAGAAAGAGAACAAAAGGTGAACAACTGTTTTCATTCTTGCACCTAATATAAAGTGGTGACATATTACTGCCTTATAGATGAGCGAGTAATTTGTGAGATGTTTAGAAAAAAATAATCTTGAGTGTTTAAGGACTATATAGTTGAACCTTGAACTACATGGGTTTGAACTGCTCAGGTCCACTTATATGCAGAGTTTTTTTCAATAAATATATTGAAAAATTTTTTTGGAAATTTGTGACATTTTGAAAAAAACTCACAGATGAACCACGTAGCCTAGAAATATCAAGAAAATTAAGAAAAAGGTAAGACATGGATGTATAAAATATATGTAGATACTAGTCTATTTTATCATTTACTACCATGAAATATAAATCAATTATAAAAAGTTAAAATTTACCAAAACTTACAAACACACTTTACAGACCATACACGTCGCCATTTGCAGTCCAGAGAAACGTAAGCAACATAAACATGAAGTATTAAATCATAACTGCATAAAATTAACTGTAGTACACACTGTACTACCATAATAATTTCATAGCCACTTCCTATTGCTATTGCAGTGAGCTCAACTGTGGCGACTATCCATGAGCATCCAAGTATCTGTTTAAAATGCCATGTGACATTCATCATCTCTGTGTGAGCAGTTCAGTAAATTGTATATGGCAGTAAAAAGTGATCTCTGGCAGTTCTCATGTATTTTTCATCATGTTTAGTGCAATACCGTAAATTTTGAATAACACCAGGGGACCTGTACGAAATGCCACTAGAGATGCTGGAAGTGCTCCCAAGAATCAGAGAAAAGTCATGACATTACAAGAAAAAGTTTCGTGGTATATACACAGACTGAGGTCTGCAGCTGCAACTGCCCGGCACATCAAGATAAATGAATCCAGCATAAGGACCGTTGTAAAAAAAGAAAAAATTTATGAAGCCATCACTGGGGCTATGTTAGCAGGCATAAAAACTTTGCATTTTTCCCAAAATACCTTTTCATTTCCTACTGAAAATGCAGCTTTTACGTGGATACAAGATTGTTATAAGAAAGACATACCTATAGACTCTATTATTATTCAAGAAAAAGTGAAGTCATTATATGACAACTTAAAGCAAAAGAAAGGTGAAGAATCTAAAGCTGGGGAATTTAATGCCAGCAAAGGATGGTTTGATAATTTTAGAAAGAGGTTTGGCTTTAAAAATGTCAAGATAACAGTAAAAGCAGCTTCTGCTGACCAAGAGGCAGCAGACAGGCTTCCAGAGGCCATAAAGAAAATCACTGAGGAGAAAGGATATCTGCTTGAATTGGTTTTTAATGCAGACCAAAGTGTCCTATTCTGAAAAAAATGCCACAAAGGACATATATTAGTAAGGAAGAGAAGTGAGCACCAAGATTTAAGGCAAGAAGGAATAGGCTAACTCTACTGCTTTGTGCAAATGCAGTCAGGTTTATGAACGGGACTGCTCTTAGCTATAAAGCTGCTAATCCCCAAGCCTTGAAGGGAAAACATGAACACAAGCTGCCAGTCTTTTGGTTGTACGAGAAGGCCTGGACAACAAGAACTCTTTCTCTGGAGTGGTTCCATCCATGCTTTGTCCCTTAAGTCAGGAAGTACCTTGCCAGTTGCCTTTTAAAGTTCTTTTCACATTGGACAATGTCCCTGACCCCCTAGAACCTCATGAATTCAACACTGAAGGCATCAAAGTGGCCTATTTGCCCCAATACAACGTCTCCAATTCAGCCTCTAGATCAGGGGTGATGAGGACCTGCAGGGCTCACTGCACACTGTACCCCATGAAAAGGGTGTTCGACACCATGGAAGAGAACCCAAATAGAGAGAACACCATAAAAGTCTGGAAAGATTTGGAAGATGCCATTGTTGTTACAGAAAAAGCCGTGAAGCTATCCAGCCCAAAACAGTAAGTGCCTGCTGGCGAGGACTGTGTCCAGATGTTGTACGTGACTTTACGGGATTCACAACAGGGCCGATCAAGGACGTCATGAACGAGATCGCGGATGTGGAAAAAAGTGGGGGATGAAAGCTTTCAAGACACAGATCCTGAGGAGATTCAAGAGCTAACAGACACCACATCAGAGAAATAAACAGCCGACTTGATGGGCAGGAGTCCTTCCAAACCAGGGCCGGACGAGGAGGCAGGAGAGTAGAAGCAGCGGTGCCAGAAAGCAAACCGGCCTTAGACAATCTGGCGGGAGGTTCCAGTACAGACTCCTTTTGACTTGGTTTGATGTGGGCACTAAAACGAAAGCAAACACGGGAAGAAGGGTTGGTGCTATCTAGAAATATTTTTAGAGAAATAAAAAAGGACTAAGTCAGACAGAAAACACAACGTATTTCTGTAGAGTTACACCAAGTGTGCCTGCTTCTCCTAGGTCCCCATTTGTGCGCTCCCCATCTTCTGCCTCTGCCATCCCTGAGACAGCAAGACCAGCCCTTCCTCTTCCTCAGCCTGCTAATGTGAAGATGACCAGGACGAGGACCTTTATGACGATCTATTTCCACTCAAGGAACAATAAATATAATTTTTCTTCCTTACGATTTTCTTAATAACATTTTCTTTTCTCCAGCTTACTTTATTGTAAGAATATAGTATATAATAAATGTAACATAAAAAATATGTGTTAATCAACTGTTTATGTTACTGGTAAGGCTTCCGGTCAATAGTAGGCTATTAGTTCAGTTTTGGGGGATTCAAAAGTCATATGTGAATTTTCAACTGCTGGAGGGTCAGCACCCCTAATCCCCACATTGTTCGAGGGTCAACTGTACTTTTGTATCTACAGCTTACCACCAGCACTAACTGGTTAATTACACCATCTAGATTTGTGCTTTGCTTTTTAAAATCAAACACCAACTCAGAAACTAGGTACGGAACTATATTTCTCAAACTAAACTGGGAGCAGTGGCTATAAGCCACGTGTTCTATTGAATGAAGGTTTGAAGTGTTTATTTTCATTCGATAATATTTTTTTAAAGTATATTCTAGATCATCTAGATAACCGCCTCATATCCAAAATCAGTGGTATGAGAATTAGGACAAGCTAAAGAAAAAGGGACAGAAGGGACTTACAAGGTATATGACACCTGTATGCCAAATGAAAGCCAAACTACTTAACCTGGGATTTAAGAAGGAAAGCTCTGCAGTATTCAAGCACAGAAGAGCGGTATAGGAACTGAGTCATCATAATATACCATACAGAGTATGTAGAAAACCGCACACCTGCGCCACAGCAGACAATAGCATATTCGCTATGCAAAGAAAGATTTAGTTTCAGTAAAACAACATCACCCATCACCCTAAGTTTGTTTCATTAATCTTATAGTTTTGTTTACATTTCATTTATAAATTTAGTTTTTATACTTGGCTTTATATTTTTATATAGATAATATTTTAATAAAATAATTTACGCTAATACTGGGGATTCACAATTTTTTTTCCTATAAAATGGACTGTGTATTATTCATACTTAAGATTGACATGGCGGAAAAAACATGGAGATTCAAATCAGAAAGACCCATTTCCAAATCTTGGCTCCCCTAGTTGCTTATCATGTAATGCTAGGCAATAATGTCTCAGTTTACTTACAGGGTTATTATGAAAATAATCATGAGATATGCTATATCTCAAAGTTCTTTTCCTATTTCTCTATCTATTAAATACATTAGCTTTCCCTTCTGATTTCTGTTTATGGCATTCAATAGTCTATCAAACACCAGGCTTATCTTTTTTTTTCTTTTAGAGATGTGAGTCTCATTATGTTACCTCGTTACCCAGGATAGTCTCAAGCAATCCTCCAGCCTTAGCCTACCAAAGCGCTAGGATTTCCCGCATGAGCCACCACACCTGGCCAGGCATATCATAAGAGATCTTTGACACCTCTCTCTCCATAGAAACAGTAATCTGTCACATATCATGCAGATTATACCTTCACCATGACTCCATCCCAAAGCAACCAAGTGTCCAAATCTCCAAGGGCTGAAGCCTGCTACGGTACTTCTACCTCCATCTCCTCTCACCTGCACTATACCCCACATACAAAAGCTACAGGATTTGCCTCCCTAGGCGCATCTCTGAGGCTGTCAATCTCCTATTCAAATTTTTGGTAACTCTCAAAATCTTCTTCAGTAATGTCCCATTCAACCTATCCTTCTGACTTTACCTCCAATAATTCCAAACTGAAAGCTCCCTGAGGCAATGATACTGAGGTTATTTTATCCCCCTCCCTAGCATAGTATATGACACATGATAGACACCTAATAAATCAAAATCTGTAATGCTCCTCTCCAAAAAGATGGACACTGGATTATCTCCAGAGGCATAACTCTTCCTTCATTTCTTTATAACACACTTTTAATTATTAATAGACAATTGTTCTAACCACAGCAATCTGAAAACTAGCCTTTAAGGACAATCACAAAGAATTACAAAAAGACAACAGCCCTCTCTGATTAAAAGAAAGCCAATGAAAAAACACTTTAATCTCCCTATTTTGATTATTTTAAAAATTCTTGCCGGGCTCACGCCTGTAATCCTAGCACTCTGGGAGGCTGAGGCGGGCGGATTGTTCGAGCTCAGGAGTTCGAGACCAGCCTGAGCAAGAGCAAGACCCCGTCTCTACCAAAAATAGAAAGAAATTAATCGGACAGCTAAAAATA
>CAUYSK010004515.1:0-68253 GCA_963575035.1 Avahi laniger | reverse complement strand
CTTAAAACCCAATGCATAATCCATACAGATGAGTAATGCAACCCTTATTCTCATAGTTAATTTCAGCTTTTCCTTTATATTACTCCTCTCACTAGAGGCTGACCTGTGGAAGCACAGAGATCTGTATAAGGACAGATTAGGTCGTATCGAAGAGTTGTTTTTTGCCGGCTGTGCCAGCAAGAGCTCATTATAGGAGTTTTGCGTGTGACCTGGTCCCACAGCATGGCCTCTGAGGACAGTGCTGGGGCCCAGTCAGGCTCCAGTGAATGCTGTAAAAAGCCATGAGAGGTGTAAACGTACTCGAAAGACCCAGGCCTCCACTCGAGATGCAATACCCAAACACCGGAAAGACACAAACTGACCAGCATTATCTCGTAACAGACAACGATTTGATGATATTCAGGAACAAGAATTAGCTCAGAGATTGACATAGTCATCATCTTCTCAACAATAACCATGACAATGCAACGCAGAAAAACAAAAAAACAATAACCATGACAATGCAACACAGAAAAAAATCAATATTTTTTTTATTTTATAGGCATCATTTTCTTTATTTTCTACAGCCAAATATTATAAACTTATAATAATTTATATAAGTAATATATGATAGACAAGGATAATAAATGATAGACAAGGATAACAAGGTTAAGGATTTTGACCAAGGTCACAAGAAAGAGACTTTGCAGGTAGGCTTCTAGATTTAAAATCCAACATTTCGTGTGCAGTAGTGGATTCTGTTTCCTGTGGAGCAGCTGAAAGTGCCAGTTGGATTGTCACGGGCAAGGTCATTGGTTGTGTGCCCAGCTGGCTCACTTAGCTACAAGGGGAAAAGGACTGTACGTTTTATCCTCACCCCTACCAGCACACATGGTTTTACAGATACACTCATTGATGTTTCAGGCAATCACTGAACGTTTCCTTTATGCCAGCTTCTGTGCTTGGGGCTGGAAATGCAGTCTTGGTTTTAAGAAACTCAGAATTTAATAGCAAAGACGAACAGGCAAATACAGTGTGACAAGGACTTTGACAGAGGCACACATGGACATGAATGCAACCAGGCGAAGCATGTCTGACTCAGAATGGGGGCTGGGCTCAGCCAGAGTTTCCAGGAATCTCCCGATAACACAAATCTTGAAAACTGGTTTGGCTAGTTGAAGCTATGGGGTGGGGGGGAAGGGGGGAGGGCTTTCCAGAAGAGGGGACAGCATTTGCAGATGTGTACTGTAGTGAAAGAGCATGACATACGGGAAATAGCAGGTGATCTAGCACGGTTAGCTCTGAAAGGAAATAATGGAAGGTGGGAGAGGCAGGCAGGGTCCAAACTGAGAGTGGCCTTGGGCCCATGCTAGAGAGTTCAAGTTATCCTGACTATTTTAATGAGGCATGAAGGGTTTCCGATTGGGGTGGGAGTGTATGTTTTATGAAGATCCCTTGGAAATCATAGGACAAAGGAACAGCGGAGGAGCAAACCTGGAGGCAGAGCCCTGGGTGCCCTGGGAGTGTCAGGAGGGGAAATGGTGGGGATATCAAAAAGTGGCGGAGGACATCACTGAAGACTAAGTCATCCAGTGTCACGAAAGGCCTTTTGTGTGCCAGGGACCATACTAACTGCTCTTCATGCATCACCGTTACCGAAAGCTCAGCACTTGATCTCGAGGCCCCATCGGAAGAACAGGAACAAATGGTTTGGAGATAAGGGAAGAGAAGTTTTATTACTTTGCCAGCAAAGGAGGAAAAATGGCAGAATTTTGCATCTCAAAATCCAAATTTCCTGAACATTAGCAGAAATACAGAGCTTCTGAAGGGCCCCTCAGTTCTAGGCTAGTGTGGTTAAGAATGTCCCATCTCTGCCAAAGACAAAGCCCCACCTGGGGGGCTGGCTCAGGCTTGGGATGAAAGAACAAAAGGCCTTCTCCCTGCTCCTCCCACCTGCTGGCCTGAGGCATGGATGCAGGTTTCAGTTCTCAAAAAGAGAGGGGGAAGTTTTAAAGAGACAGAAAATATTTTTGCTGTTTTTTTCAGGCCATTCCCTGTTACATCACCTCAAATTATCCTCATACCACACCTGCAGGTGGCTGTCAGCTATCCTCATTTACAGATGGGAAAACGGAGGCTGTAGGTCACATGGATATAAATGTTGGAGAGGGAATTTGAACTCAGCCCTAAATTAACTCCAGATCCTATGAACTTAACCTCTCTATATTTTGTCTTTTGTTGAGGACTGGCCTCATGCAGAACATAGAACAAAGCATTTTTCTAAGATTCAGGGGACTCTTCAGATTGGGCAGCTCAAATTTTTTCTTCATTACATAGTGACAGAAAAGGAATCCTTTGTATTACAAGCCAATAATTGGCAAGGATTCCAAAAGTGGCTTGCCTCAACCAGGCCGCAGCCTCCATCTTTTGATGTAGCTGGGACACAACAGGGAAATTCTTGTTTTACTAGATGAGGCTGGGACTGGTAGAACTTAGGCACAAGATGAGGTGACCTATTCTGATCAGTTGTCGCAGTTCCCTTCTTTGGGGGCTGCCATGCCACGCTGCACCTCACCCCCATCAAGGGGCTGCAGTGGAGGCAGCCATATTACAAAGTGTACCGATGGGCTCTTTTTGAGCATTTAGGATGACAGACTGGAGGAGAGAGTGGGTAGAGGTCCTCTCTGCAGTGAGTGAAGCTACAAGATGAAATAGTCCGCAGCTGCTGGTGGCCAGGTTTGCTGCCACGAGGAGAAAGCTGGACTTCCGAGAAGAACAGGAACTTGACCTCCTGTAGGGAGAAGCAGAGAAGGGCAGAGATGGGGCCCCTGGGTTGTTTGTGGGGTCCAGCTACATCCAAATTTTTCTGAAGACTGGACTCTTTGATTCTTCCTTGAATCTTATAAACGTCCCTAATATCCATCTAATGCAATATTTTATTTGCTTAAGCTAGTTTGGGTTTGGTCCTAACTAATTTGTCAACTCCATCCCAAATCCTCTGAATAGTAATTGCTCCTAGTTTCAAAAGTAGAATGATTTTGAGAGATAAAAGGTGACTACTGGGTGCTAAGTCCACCCTAGCGTGGGCAACTATACATAAGGGCTCAAACTATGAGTAGGGAATCTCCCGGCAGGAACAATTGTTTGTACCAGGTCTATTTGCAGCTGTTTTTCAAAAGGTGTACCCACCTTGGGTGACTTGTGAGTCTATGTAGCCCAGTTGGTAAAATGGGTAGGCCACTTCTGGTTCTGTGTTGTAGTTGGATATCTGAATGAGGTGAGGTTCTAGGGAGGGCCCATAACCACCTTTATGAGTTGTAACAACTGACTAATCTTTCATGTTTGTCCAACCCTCCATGTGGGAAACTAGAACTTGTCCAGTAGGGTAGAGGGAGGGGACTCACTGGTGCCCTTATGCTGGAATGTGGTCAAAAGGGAGATCCAAGGGTAGTACCAGCCCAGTGCTGACAGTCAAAAACAAGGAAACAGAAGTAGATAATATTTTACTAGGGCCTGGGAACAAGACATGAAGCCCAAAGGGTCTCAAGTGAGTTAGACACCAAGTTAGACAAGGAATCAGAGCCAGGTAGAAGAAAGCGGCTGCCTCCTAGCACTTGGGAAGGCCAAGGCAGGAGGATTGCTTAAGCTCAGGAATTCGAGATGCTGTCTCTACTAAAAAGTAGAAAAATTAGCCAGGCATTGTAGCATGCACCTGTAATCCCAGCTACTTGGGAGGCTGAGACAAGAGGATTGCTTGAGCCCAGGAGTTTGAGGTTGCTGTGAGCTATGATGACACCACTGCACTCTATCCAGGGCAAAAGAATAAGACTCTGTTTCAAAAAAAGAAAAAAAAAAAAAAGAAGAAGAAAGAAAAAAAGTGGCTGCCCATAGGACTGGCATGCCCAAGACTCATTTGCACTGGTCTCTGACCTGTGTGTGTAGGTGAGTCTATTTTGATTAAACACTGGGTCCAGGTGAGCAATTTCAGCAACCACTCAAGGATTAGATTATCCAATTTGCAGTGAACCATAGGCTTGGGGTGGACCTGGTAGGCCTGGTGTGTGCACACAGAGGAGGCGAAGCGAGAGCAGCAGATTAAGCAGACAGGTTCTTACACAGATTCCCAGTCCCAGAAAGCCCTCTTCTTCTCCTTTCCTTGGCCGTGGAAGCCACACAGCCATGAAGTGGAACACAATCTACTAGTGTTCCATTTCATGTCAATTTGTATTAAAGCAACAGATAGGGAATTTCATACAACATCTTTATTTATCCAAACATTTGTCTAGTGTGGGTGAAGATAACAAGCATTATCTGGGCTTTCTGTGGAGGCTCACCATGACATAAATAGACATAGTTGCCCAAAAGCATAATTTTTGTTCTAATAGCTGTCTGGCACTTGCTAATCTAGCCAGTGGAATAAACAGTGCTTCTCTCTGACACTCACTCTGTCAGGCATGGTGTCTGCATGGCTCTCTCTTCTCACAGTCAAAGAGGGTTTTTTTCCTGGTCTCAGTAAGTCTAGTGTAGAAATGGTTGTTGAATCAATGAGCGCCGGGGCTCCATGCTGCTTTCTTGTAGAGAACTGGGAGGAGAAGGAGGTGGCAGGTTGGCCCAATCCGTGATGGGAATGGTGCTGGGGGATGGGAGAAGTGGGTTTGATCATCAAAGGAAGGTCAAAGTGAGCTAGTGGGACGTGGAGGAGGAACCCTCACTTCCTGCCTGGGACTCAGGCCCTTGTGATCCAAGGCTTAGCTCCTTTTCTTTCACGGTTTGCTGTAGAGATAGCTATTTTATAAATTGAATTAGACAGATGGTGTCTTAGACGGTTTAGTGTTGCCATCAAGGAATACCTGAAGCTGGATAATTTGTAAAGAAAAAAGGCTTATTTGGCTCACGATTTTGATGTGGGAAAAGTTAAAGATTGGGCACCTGCTCCTGGTGAGGGCCACAGGCTGCTTTTACCTGTGGTGGAAGATGAAGAGGAGCCAGTGGCGAGGGAGGAAGGTGGTGGGGGGGAGGAGGCGCCACACTCTTTAACAACCAGCTCTTATGGGAAATAGCAGTGAGAACTCACTCACCTCCCACCCCAGGAAGGCCTTAATCTGTTCATGAGGGCTCCACCCCGGTGACCCAAACACCTCCCATTGGGCCCCACCTCCAACACTGGGGATCAAGTTTTAACGTGAGACTCGGAGGGGACAAACATCCAAACTATAGGAAAAGCTTAGGCCCCATTTGGAAGGCAGAGTTTTTGCACTGTCTGTATACTGAAAGATATCCCTTTGTTTTTATGGGAGTGAGCAGTGGATAATGCAAGAGACCATGGACAACTCCTTTCCTGTCAGCTGTGGAGAAACAGCGAGTGGTCAGTGATTCGATAGAAACCCACTTCTTTCCTGTCCTCCAAAGGCAGGATGTGGTGCAAGTGGCAAGGAAAGATTCTTGATCTTATCAAGGTCTTCCCCTAACTGGCAACAGTGCCACACAGCTGCCAGACGGAGCTTTCCACCTATTAGGATGATTAGAATTCTCTGGGGCTCTTCACCAGCTATGAGACAAGGTCTGCACTTCTAAGCTGATGTATGCAGCTCTCCGCAGTGTGACTCCATCTGCCCCTCCAGCCTCAGATCACAGATCCCAGCCACAGTTTCCAGATCACAGAAGGTACTTGTCCTGTAATCCTGTGTGCCTGGATTGCTTCTCTCAGTCCACTTGGCTGAGGCCCGTTCATCCTTTCAGAACCAGCTCTAAGGGTATCGCCGAGAGGTTTTCCTTGGCTCTCCTGGTGCTTTGTCCAGGGAGGCTACTTTCCTCTGGGTTTCCTCTTGTCTATATATAGTCCGTATGCAGTACTTAAAGTGTTACTCAAATGTCCCCAACCCACCTCCACATTCCCTCCAGGCCTCACTAGGTTGTGGGTACAAATGAGGTCACATTATAGTTAAACCCAAAGCCCACTGGCAGCACATCCCCACCAGCATGGTGGCAGGACCTCAACTCCCTTTCCTTCCCTTCCATCTAGTATCTTTCAGTGGGTCTTTGGGTGAGGTCTCGGGCATGGGCCATCACTACTCTGGGTCACTGCCTTAGTCCGTTTTGCTGCTAGTGTAACCAAATACCACAGACTGGATAATTTACAAAGAAAAACAATCTCACATCTGTAATCACAGCACTTTGGGAGGCTGAGGCAGGAGAATTTCTTGAGGCCAGGAGTTGGAGACCAGCCTGAGCAAGAGTGAGACTCCATCTCTACAAAAAATACAAAATTAGCTGGACATAGTGGCACATGTCTGTAGTCCCAGCTACTTGGGAGGCTGGGGCAGGAGGATTGCTTGAGCCCAGGAGTTGGAGGTTGTAGGAAGTTATGATGGTGCCACTGTACTTTACCTGGGGCAAAAGAGTGAGACCCTGTCTCAAACAAACAAAAAAAAAGAAACTTATTCAGGTCACATTTTTGGAGGGTGGCAAGTCCAAGAACATGGTGCTGACATCTGGTGCAGGTCATCCTATGCGGGAAGGGTGGAAGGCAGAAGTGAACACCCAAGACCGAGAGGCATCAGGGCTCAGGTCTGCTTTATAACAACCCACTCTGGTGATAATGACATTAATCCATTCATGACTGATCACATCTTATTAGGCCCCACCTCCCAACACTGTTGCATTGGGGATCAAGTTTCCAACACATGAACTCTTGGGGGACACATTAAAACCATAGCACTGCCCATGTTGCGGTGACTCCTCCTGCAGTTCTGGGGATGTCACAACTACCCTGGCCCAGGGGATGCTGGTGTCTGGTACCATGCCAGCCCAAAGGGTGGCCACAGACCTGTCCTTAATTCTGCTTCACTCAAGTGTATGGGAAAACAATAGAGAGTCTTCTGCCTGGCTTCTAGATGTGGCTGCTCCCAGAGTCCCCAGGCATCGATCTGTTCTGATATTTCCTTATAGGAGCTTGCCTGTCAAATGGCGGAGGCACCTCCCGGACCTCTCTGGGAAGAGCCAGCTTCTCTCTTCACCACTGGCAATGCCACTTAGGTGCACAACTTTAGAGGGTGGTGTTTTCATAAAATACAACATGAATGGCACCGCCTGGAGCTGAACCTACATCATAGACATCCCAGGTTACAGGCTCTGGACAGAAAGCCCAGGAAGTTCTTGCCTTTCCCCTCTCGAAGGCCCTCCTTCCAAGCTCTCATTGACTAATTCACCTTTGGCCTCTTCCCAGCATGTTTGACAGTGGGGTGACCTTGCCCCTCACCTACAGAATGAGGTGCCCCAGGGGCCCCAATAATTGAGAGCATTTAGGGTCCATAACCAACTACGGTTAGACCTTTACATGTTTGCGAGTCTGTCTCCCCTGCTGTGTGTTCCCTGAGTCCAGAGACTGGGTCTTAACTCATCTTTATATCCCTGAAACAGCAATGCTAGTAATCGGTGAGTGACTGGCAGAATGGATGAATGAGACTCAACAATGACATTAGCTTTAAAAATCACCAGCAGGGGATTTCTGAAAACTTGTCGGATCTGTATGTCATGGTCTTCTTCTTCCATGTCCTTTACCACCCTCGGGACCCTTGCCTCGGGCCCTCCCAATCCATCTCTCTACCCCTCACCTAGCTAGGAGGGGCTCAGCCTGGTGTTTCTTAGCCCGGGCTGCGCATTAGGACGGCTTGGGGAGCTTTAAAAACGTACTGATGTGTAGCTCCCACTCCAGGCCAACTAAACCCCGTATGCAGCTGAGGTTGAGAACCTCCACCCCAGGCCACCAGAAAGCTCCACGTCACACGCCCCGAGGCAGCAGGCTCTGCAAAAGCATCCATTGGTGTTCACAGGGCTCAGCATCCACAGTACACATGGCAAGTCTACAGGAGGGTAACAAAAAACAGAAAGGGAATTAAAAAAAAAACAAACTGTATGCCCTGGATAAGAGCCTGCGCTGTTGTAATACACTGGAATGTGGGGTACTAGCTGTACCTCTGGGACTTTGGTCCTGCAATCAACTGTTGCCCAATCTTCCATGGGCCTTTCGAGAGTGCTCCTGCCGGTGAACAGCTCGCTGCAGCCTACTGTCCACTCACCTCTCGGTGAAGCCCAGGCTGGCCACCAGCCTCGTCAAACCCAGGTGACCTCTAGTTTAATTGGCATTGGTGTCCTCCCAGGAGGTCAAGATGAGGTTGTGGGCTGATTACCCAAGGGCCTGCCCCTACTTCGAGGGCAGCTGGATAGTTGCACAAGAATTAGGGCAACAAGGCCAGGGCCCAGGGCTGGGCCCATGGGCTTCTAAGCACAAAGCGTAACTTAATCTTGACTTTTTAGGGGCCACTTGAGGCTGTGAGTCTCTGGAGCAGTTTCTACTTAAAAACGTATGCATTAACCCTGTCATCGTGGCTATCTTTTCTCCAACTGCCTTCTGCCAGGGGTCCAGAGACTTAATTAAAGATCTTCAACTTTTCTTTCAACTTTTGGTCATTTTAATGGAAGTATTTGAGTTGGGTTCTGTCCAGTGAAGCCAGGTCAAAAAGCAGGTACCTCTTATCTCTCAGGGTCATGGAATGTCAAAGAGGGAAGCTTCGACCTCACCTATCACAGAGGTTCTGGAGCCTGGCAATGCGTTAGAAGGATCTGGGGAGTTTTTAAAAGTCCAGGCTGAGCGGCCTAGTTCAACAGCATCTCCAGAGGTGGGGCTCACGCACTGGTAGTCTGTAAAGCCCCCTCGAGATGCTAATGTGTCCTGAGGTTGAGAACCATTCACTAATTAAAATTTCTTTATTTTTCATATGAGAAAGTTAGGATTGAGTGTTTCGGGGCAATTCTGAGCTGTCGGTCCTGCTTGGATGTCCAGGGTGTCTGAGGGGCCAGAATAATAAACAGTGACCAGTAAAGTTCTGCTCTTTTCTGCCAACTAGATCTGTCTGGACCACTCACCTTGCTGCCTTCTGTCCGCTCCCTGGTTTTACATTCCTAAGTCAGAAATCTCAGAGGGTCTAGAATCTTTCTTCTTTCTAAGCTCCTAGACTCTTACCCATCATTAGACATGCTCAAGCTGAGGGTGCCTTGCCCTGGGCCACCCAGCTGGTGGCTGTGTCCACCCCTGCGTTTCCCGCCCCCATGGCTGCAATATCTGTGGGACTTGGGCTCTCACAGGGGGGTGCCAGGAGCATTGTTCATACTCAGTCCTGTTTCAAAGCTGGAAGTTGGGACACTTAAAACTCTTTACGAGGGGAAGCTAGTTTTGGGGTTTTCTTGTCCCTTTTTCATTATGTACTTGCTAAATCATTGTGATGAGACCATTGAGGTGGAGCAGGGGATGAGGAAGAGGTCGCGGGGCTGGGCGAGACAGCAGAGGACTGAGGGTGCAAACGTTCAGGAGGCGGGCGCTTACTCCCAAGGTTGGGCAGGGCACCCTTACGTGTCGTGCCCTGGACCCCTCATTCGCCTCCCCCTAGACCTGGCTCAGAGACAGGAAGAGGGAGGGGAGGGGAAGAGGAAAAATTCTATCCTAGCTGCAGAGCTAAATCTGAAATTTCTTCCAAGTTAAATAGAGTTGGAATGCTAATATACCAGTCTTAGCCTGCCTTGGGCACCAAGTTGGGCTCAAAGACCAGTGACCCTGCAAGCAGAGAAGGCCATAGCTGGGAGCCCCCCAGGGATGCTGAGGCCTAGCTGAGGAAGGTTCGGTCTTTCTCCCTCCCTCTTGTGGTCCACCTGCTTCACCAGCCTCCCAGAGCCTCTGGCAGCACCCAGAGAGGCAAAGACCAGAGACTCCTCAGAAGAGCCTACATATGTAATTTATATTTCTGCCTTTTACATGAGAACTTAATTCAGAAATAAGCCTGGGTCCTGAGGCTTCACATTGTTCCCTGAGTCCAGGGCATGGGAAAGTAGGTCTCTCCTGTTATGCATGGAAATACTCAACTTCTTGGTCTGCTGTGGCCCCAGAGTTCATAATTAGTGCTTTATACCCTTTTTCTAACTCGAACTACAACATCCTTGGGTGCTTAGCTCGCCCTGAGCCATATCAGTTATTATTGAGAGCTGGAATGCCTACCCCACCCCTGTCCACCATGAAACAACTTCACGTCCCTGTAGGCCCAACTCAGATCCCATTGCTTTTTTTTTTTTTGACAGAGTCTCGCTTTGTCGCCCCAGCTAGCATGCAGTGGCATCATCATAGCTCACTGCAACCTCAAACTCCTGGGCTCAAGTGATCCTGCCTTAGTCTTCCAAGTAGCTGGGACTACAGGCATGCACCACTGCACCTGGCTAATTTTTCGACTTTTAGTAGAGACAGGGTCTCACTCTTGCTCAGGCTGGTCTCGAACTCCTGACCTCAAGCGATCCTTCCGCCTCAGCATCCCAGAGTGCTAGGATTACAGGAGTGAGCCACCGCGCCCAGCCCCCATCGCTTCTGAGATGCATCTTTAAGCCCCTCTGACCCAGAGGTGAAGCTCTTTTCCCTGTCTGCATCTGATAAGTAATTATCATGTGTTGTCCCGTGACATTTGCTGTGTGGTTATATTAAAATGTATTAATGTTCAAAGCAAAGTGGGCTCCTGGAATAAAGGACGTTAGTGGAAAAAGTGGCAAAGTCCAAAAAAAGTCTGTCATTTAATCAATAGTATTATAACAATGTTGATTTCTTAGTTTAGACAAATGTACACTGGTTGAATGAGATGTTAACATTAGGGGAAGCAGAGGGAAGATTACACAAGAACTCTTTGTGCTATTTCTGCAACTCTTCTACAAATCTAAGATCATTCCAAAATAAGATCATTAAAAATGCATTCATGTTTTGTCCTATAGTGAAGCGGAAAGACTGAGGCCTTAGCATAAGAATCTCTGCCCAATCACTTATTAATTGAGGGTCCTTGGGCAAATACATGAACTTGAGTCTGTTTGTTTGGCTATACAAGAGGGTTAATACCTATGCGATCAGGACTGGTACTTGTCCACCAAAACTGGTTCTCCCTTCCTTGCATGATAGTAGAACATGGCTGTCCACCTGGCCAGGTGACCATCACTGGAGCTGGTGAATGCTGGGTATACCACTCTAGACTGGAACTCACATCAGTGGAGTTGTAGCGAAGTTTGGATTAGAGCAGTGGTTCTCTAATTCCTGGGGTTCCGTATTAAATCACCTGGGGAGTGTTAAGAAAACCAAGATGTCTAGGCCGCCTCCTGGAACGATTCAATCAGAATCTCAGAGGGTAGGACCCTTAGGATTTTTTCAAGCTCCCCAGGTCAGAACAATGTGCACTAAGATGGAAAACCAGTGGACTAGATGGTCTTTAACATTCCTTCTACTCGTAAGCTTCTACATAGTGCAAAAACTATGTTTTTGGACTTTAGAATGGGTTTTCATATCCATTGGGCATTTAAAACACTCTGAACAAAGTCTCAAAGGCACATGTTGTAGGGCTGGTTTGGGAGGATTTGGGAAGTTTCTTCATTGTGACCCTTTCCAGCTCTGCCTCACTCTCTTCTCTTGTCTAAAATCAGCATGAATTTTCAAATGGAGAGAATCATCACCACTTTTCAGAACCATCTCTTTTATAAATTGGGAGAAATAATTAAGTGGACTGTGGGTGGCTTAAGGCAAAATAGAGAGAAAGGAGAATTAATGATGTGAAGAAAAAACTTTTACCGAAAGAAAATTACACATGTTCGTTGCATATGGAAAAGTACAAAGAGTAAAATTTGAATGATTCGTAATATCAGTCTCAGAGACAGACTATTAACTGTTTGGTATATTCAGTTCCTCTTTTTTACTTACATAAAAGTGGGATGATGGTGAATATAAAGTTTTGCATCCTGCTTTGCCACTTATTGTCAATATTTTGCAATAAATATTGAAACCCTGATTTGAGGGGCTGCATAGTATTTTATCATATAAAAGTTCCATACTTGATTTAACTGTTTTTAATATCATTAAATGTTTTTCCTTTTAAAATTCACATTTACAATTTATATCTTTGCCCAAAATGCCCTTAAAATCTCCTTTCTGTGGTGTGTGTGTGTGTGTGTGTACCTGTGTATGTGTGTGTTTGAACCTCCTTCAGATAACTAAGGGCTTGTTTTCACGTAAAGCCAAAATCCTCTCATGCATATTGTTTGGGAAAGTCTAGCTTGTTTTCTTAAAGTCTGGAGGCCCTAACAAATACCTATGGCTTCCTTCTATTCATTTCATGTGTTTTGGTCCAAAGATTTTATAATTCCATCCCCACCCTGTCTATTCCCTAGGGTTATGAGGGAGAAAGAAAAATATTTTTCCAAGAGCAGGGATTGTATTCTTTTCTTGGCATGTTCCCCCACAAAGCACTGTGTATACTTAAGGCTCTGTATAAATAAATGGTATAAATATAGCTCTTGTGGAGGAGGGCTCTTGCTTGATGGCTTTCTGGGGCCCACTGCCACTGTTTTGTTCGCATGTGCGTGAATTGAGTGTGGTTTGTGCTTTAAATTAGGACCAATGATAGATGTAAGCACCCGACATATTGATCTGCACAGATAGCCCTGTATTGGAATTTGAGGAAGATGATGAAAGAGGAAGGGGAACAGAAGGAGAATAAATAGAAGACGGAGAGGAGGTTGCAAGAGCCCTAAAAAAGAGGAGGGCTCAATCTAGTGTGCATCCAGTTCCCCAGGGATCCTGTTCTTCTCACCTGAGAAGCAAGTCCCTAGCACGGGGTGTACCTTTGTAGCGATAGTGCCAAGACACTCTGCCTCACGGCTGTTGGTCTCACCTTCTGGTTCTCGCTTCCACCTGTTACCTCCTGGATCACTGACAGTGCTGTTTTGTACATCATGTCAAAAATTGTAAAAGCTTCTTTCAACATTGCATAGGGACCATCTTGTTTTCCAAAGTCTTTCCAGTAGCTTCCCTTGGACTACAATTTTTGATTTCTCGACCTCACTTTCAGCCCTTTCTTGGCTCGAATCACTCATTCATTCAATTCTCTGTCCTCCTCACTCTACTCAAACTGATCTTATTTCTCTAGAGATTTTAATACACAGTCCTGCAGCAAGAACAACTTTCCAGCTTTTCTTTCTGGTCCCACTTAGGAACAAAAATACAAATGGTATATCTCCTAATGGTGGGTGAGTTTAGATTAAACTCAATTTATAGCTTTTGTTCATTTCCCAAACCACTTCTTTATGAAATAATGTTCACCACAATGTGTGCTTTCCAGAGAGTCTGAAGGAATACTGATGTTTTCCCTAGAATACAGTTTCTATGTCACTGTGGTACACAGGAATTTTCAGACTTGCAGTCAATGAAAGCCTTTAAAATTCCCTTTGGATGAGACGAATCCCCAAGACTGCCCAACCTCCCTGTAACTAAGAATCTTACAAGGCCAAATGTTTGATTCTTTGGCCTGAAAACAATGATTTGGGTGTGATTCACTGACCACACATCGTAATGCCTAACACGATCCCTCCAAGTGGTTTACTAGGGACTAGTAAACAGTGATTCAGCCAACAGACTTTAAACAAACCTTTCCAGCTCTAAGTGTCCATTTAAGTCATGAAAACTTAAAGCTCTTTTGATGATAACCTCATTGGATTATTCCATGGTATGCTAATGCATACCATGGAATGCATGGTATGCAAAACGATGCAGTAGTTTTCAAAAGTTGGTTTATGCACCATTCTATCAAAAGAAACTTTCTATTAACTAGGATTTGCACAAATTATGGTGTCATGGTAAATAATGCTTGTAAGAAATACGAAGCACTAGCTTAAGTGACTTTTGAATCATCAAAGAAAGCTGCAATTTTTGCTTAAAATTTTTGGTGGTAAATATATTTGAAGTTTATTCCTGGGAAATTGGCTACCTATGCCTAATAATACCTTATATTGGCAGAGTCATTTCCAGTTTATCCATTTTATAATCCACATTTTAAAGCTGAAGAAATTGAGGTGAAGTTTCTTGCCCCACATCCACAGGAGGTAGCAAGTGGAAAAGCCAGGATAAGAACCCAAGCCTTCTGTTTTCTTTTACGGTGATTCTTTATTTGATTAACCAGAACTTTGTTCCCTACTCCCTGGGCTGAAGGCTGGTACCTGTATCTGTATTTACAGCCACTCCCCATCGCTTGCGTCACCACCTGAACTCCGCCTCCAGTCAGATCAGTCACTGTCTCCCATCACCCCCAGATGGGACCGAGTAGTTGTAGGAAACAAGCTCAGGGCTCCCACTGATTCTGCATTCTGGTGAGTTGTGCAATTATTTCGTTATATATTACAATGTAACAATAATAGAAATAAAGTGCACAATAAATGTAACACACTCGAATCATCCCCAAACCGCCCCCCCTACCCCCACCCTGGTCCATGGAAAAATTGTCTTCCATGAAACTGGTCCCTGGTGCCAAAAATGTTGGGGACTGCTGAACCAGAACACACACTTCTTTTACAACCACTAATGAATAAAGTCAACCGAGTGTTATCCTGGGTCTAAAGTATGACTATAAACTAAGGAGACAAATTTGGTTTTATTTCCATGTACACTCTGGTAGAATTTGCATATCCATAATTCACATGGAGGTTGTTCTTTAATTTATCTGGGGATGATATGCACATATGACTTCATTTCTCCTCTCACACTTTCGATGAGTCAACCAAGGAAAAGAAAGAGGCTTGTTACTTCAGAGTCACAGCCGATCCCCACCCTGTTCAATGTGATTCAACGAACATCAGTTAAGTACCTATTTATGTGGCATGCACAGTGCTGGGCGCTGGAAATAGAGAGGCTGATAAGACACTGTCACCTTCACCTGCAGGGATTCACAGACTTGTTAAGTAGGTGCTGAAGCTACTGCAGTGGTCCAAAGAGGGAACGGTCAGCTAGGGGAGCAGGTTGGTAGGGAGGGAGCAGCTGATTCTTGAGGATGAGGAGGCGATTCCCAGGCATATGGCAGGGAGGGATTATTCTGGAGGGAGGAAAGCTGATGCGCCATCAAACAGCTGGGTCGACCCCGTCTCTGGCAGTCTGGATGCCTGGAGATGAGAGTCTGGAAGTCACGTTCAGAGCCAGGGCTGAGCCGAGCCCTGCGTCCGCTAATGGACAGTGGCAGTTGGAGTTTCCCCGTTGACAGTGGAAGCAGAAGAATTTTAAGGAGTAACTGTGAGCGTAACAGGTGGCACCTTCAGCTTTTGACCCACATGAGGGTCCCTCCTCCTCTTCTCTCATCGGTGACCCTTGCCCTCTGACAAGATGTACCTTTTGCTCTCCAGGTCAGTAACCAGCTGGCTCCAGCAAAACCACCAGGAGCCATCTAGTCGGAGGCCCACATGCTCCCACCCTACAGACAGTGTGACTTTGGGTCCCAAATCATATTGCCCACTTGATGACCTGCTTTATTTATCAGACTTTACCTAAATGGTTAATTACATTCCTCGATAGTAAAGATAATAGAAATAAGTAGGAGCTTCCCACTAAACAAAGCGAAGTGTGAATTCCTGCTCCAGATGCTGAGATATTCTAGGTTTTGGGCTGTACTCATCCTTGGTGCCACAAGAATGGTGAATTCTAGAGATCAGTAGATTGAGCGATGACTGCAGGAGAAAGTTCTCACCTGCTTTCTAACCAGCAGAAGAACTAGCATTAAAAACAGGAATGTCCTCAGTCTTCCTCCACCCTTCTGGGTCTTCTTGCACAGGCTCTTGGAGGAAGAAAAATATACAGACCCTCTTCGTGCCTAACTGGCTTCCTTCCTGGACATGGGGCCATGGGGCCATGGGGCCATGCTAAAAGCTGCTCCAGCTCCTCTCCTAAGCAGACCATCTCCCATCTCTGTTCCCAGCTCTGTTGTGGCTTCCTGAGTGTTTAATCCAAGCCCCGGAAGCTGCTTCTTACCAACTGCCACCAGGTTTCCAATCAGTGTCATGGGGCTTTGGATGTCCCAGATTACTCCCCTCTGCTCTGGGAACAATGCTTGGGGTCAAGGGGCATTTCACCCTCACTTGGCTACTCCCAGTCCACTCCTACCTGGTGCAGCAGGGAAACAATCATGGCACGACACATCTGCAAACTGTTAGATGAATAACAAAAACAATCCCACTCTGTTTGGCTTACTATCTTTTTTTTTTTTTGAGACAGAGTCTCACTCTGTTGCTGGGGCTACAGTGTGGCATCAGCCTAGCTCACAGCAACCTCAAACTCCTGGGCTCAAGCAATCCTCCTGCCTCAGCCTCCTGAGTAGCTGGGACTACAGGCACTTGACACCACGCCCAGCTAATTTTTTGTTTCTATTTTTAGTTGCCCAGCTAATTTTTTCTATTTTTAGTAGCAACAGGGTCTTGTTCTTACTTAGGCTGGTCCTGAACTCCTGAGCTCAAGAGATCCTCCTGCCTGGGCCTCCCAGAGTGCTAGGATTACAGGCATGAGCCACTGCGCCTGGCCTGTTTGGCTTACTATCTTAATATCTGCTTTGTGCCTACTTGAAGATGATCTAGTATATTAGTCAGGGTTCTTCAGAGAACAGAACCAGCAGGATGTGTGTGTGTGTGTGTGTGTGTGTGTGTGTATAAAGAGATATATTACAAGAAATTGGCTCACGCAATTATGGAGGCTGGCAAGTCCCAAGATCTGCAGGGTGATTTAGCAAGGGGTCTAGAGACCCAGGAGAGCTGATGGTGTAGTTCCAGTTCAAGTCCAAAGGACTGAGACCCAAGAAGAACTGATGTTTCAGGTTGAGTCTGAAGGCAGAAAAAGCTGATGTCCCCATTTAAAGGCAGTCAGGCAGGAAGGATTCTCTCTTACTCCAGGGAGCGTCAGTCTTTTGTTCTCTTTAGTCCTTCAACTGTTTACCCACCTACATCAGGTAGGAGAATCTGCTTTACTCAGCCTACCAATTCAACTGTTAATCTTATCAAAAAACACTTTCACAGAAACATGCAGAACAATGTTTGACCAAATATCTGGGCACCCTGTGGCCCAGTCAAGTTGACACATAAAATTAACTATCACACCCAGTATATCAACATTGTTTATATATTATAAAATCATCAATAATTTTTGCAGTATATACAAGGTATATTTATTTCACAGGCACTCAGAGTTTTACAAACTGTGTCATTTTTATCAGCTAAGATTTTTAAACAGAAAGTTTTTTTTCCAGAGGCAGCACACTGATTTATAATTTATAAATACATATGCAAATACAATTTTTATCTACCTTTTACTCCCTTCACTACTATTTTAATTATCTTTGATTCTTCCTTTGAAGGATGAAAATTTTAAAAGTACATGTTTCATGTTTCCTTTGAGCCTTTTATCTGTGACTTTCTTCTCTTTGCTGATATTTTTAGAGAAAGATATTAAAAACTGTTATTATCAGTACTATGGGTTCCTAATGGGGAGGAGGGAGTTAACTGCAACCAATGTTGAATTGGAGGTGGAAGGGAGATAGCTGGAGGGAATGGCTGCAGACCCCCAGGAGACCTGTGGTCCAAACCACTAAGCTAGGGCAGAGCTGAGTTTGATCTAAGTCAGTCTGTCTGAGGGGATTCTATCTGGGCTGAGCAGGCAGAGCGCAGAATGGGATGTCTAAAGGAGAGTTTGGGTGTCCTGTTTGTGTCCAACATGTTTATTCAAGGTCCATTTGTCCTGGGGAAGACCTTAGAACAAACAAGGCCCCAGCCGATGGTACCAAGGTTCATGGATGGACTTAGTTCTAACAGAGAGCTGGAAAGGTTATAGGAACCAGAAGTCATGGCAGAGGACAGTAAGACAGGTGGGCCACATGTGGTGGCTTGTGATAGGGAGACTATAGCTCTAGGCTCCTATATACACAGATTCATTCTTGCCAGGAACACCTGACAGTGGGCGTGGGACCCTTTCCAGCTCCTCCTCAACAGCAGGGAAGGCTCCACATGCACTGTAAGCCCAGCCTCGCCTTGGCTCAAGGACCAGGCAGAATGAGCCTACAGATCTCGGACTTCCTTTCTCCCTATTCTGAAAAGCTTTCCTCTCCACCCCCTTATCTTTCCACAGATACCACAGTTTTACATTTACATTTGTTACTTTACAGTTTACATAAGAGCAGATTCATACTCACCGCCTCAGTCTGAATCTGACGCCAGCCCTGAAAGATGAGTAAAGGAGGAATGAGGAAACAGAGATCGAGCAACTTGACCAAGGCCACGTACAGTTATTTAGCTCCCTTCTCAAGTTCAGGGCTTCCCGCATTCTGAGATCAGTTCCAAGCTGCTGAGTCAGAAAATCAGTGGTTCTGGATGAAGAGACATCCGTGGCTCTGTTAAGGTCCAGGTGGGGCACTGGGGGCCTTGCTTGGTTGAGTTCCATGGGCTCCTGCTTCTTTGGCAGCCCCATTTCTGAGCCAGGTTTATCCAGTCTCGTGTAGCCCGGTTCTGAACGTGCCTGCCTCAGCTCATCAAGCCCACCTGCTCCTCCGTCCCTTGAATGACACCCCTGGATTGGACCTAGAGCCTCACAATTTGCAGACAAAGCCCACACCTGTCTCTTTTATGGAAGGAGATTGCGGACTAGTTATCTCCCTCTGTAAGAGTATGGGGGAGTAAGCAGTTACTCTGGTAATGAAGATTTCCGTTTTTGCCTCACTTTTTATTCCCTTTCATGAAGAATTTCTTGTGTGTCTCTTTTGATGATGACAAATTATGTCTCTCTTATGGATGGTGGGCTTTGCCATCATGATGATCCTTTTTGGAGTCTTTGCTTGTTGTGATTATGGAAGTAGATTTCCACGCCACACATAGGAGTGCTAAAAGGAAATGATTAATTCATTTAAAGTCACAAACCGAGTCAGAGGTGAGACAGAAACAGGCTCTAAATCTCTTTACTCCTAAACTCTGTCTCTCTCTGAAATGACAGGCAACATTGGAGAGCCTGTATCTCTCTTCTATTCAGCCAGGACAAAGAACTAGTTACAAATCTCCCGCAGGTAGAAAATGCCAAGAGAACCATCAAAAAACACAACTCGACTGTTTATTCTTTTCTCACTTATTGATGTCCTTCCTAATATCCAAAGCAAAAGACTCTGAGAAGGCACTAGGGTGATTGGTTGCAGTGTGGGGTTTTACATAATGGTCAGCCTTCACCCTTCCCAAGGCTAAAGACACTTAGAACTTTTTATCCGAGAACTTTGTTTGGGGCCCAGGGTGGGTCTCAGACCAAGCTGATGGTCATGGGATAAGTATGCGCATCTCCACAATAGCCTAAACATTGGTTACAGTGAGTCTTGGAGGCTCATGGCTGTTTGACTGTGCTTAAAAGTGAATCAGGCAGGCTTTGATGTAGAAAATAAATGACACTCTTCTTATCACTCTGTGTCTTAGCTTGGGTGCCCTAGAAGCTGAGCCCCAGGTGAGGATTCAGGTGCATGGCCTAGTGGGGCAGCGCTGGAGGAGAAAGGGGGTGAGTGAAGTGGAATGAGAGGGGAGGGAGCTAAGCAAGAAGGAGACCCCAGCTGGACTCTAGCTTTGATCTGATCCCCAAGGAACATGAATTGCACCACAGAGCTGGTCCCACCTTCAGGCAGGGTGCAGCCTTTTGTACAGGGGGCTACTCCCCATTAATCAGGTACTGGGTGGCTGTCCTGGGTGGGGCTGGGCGTGTAAACTCCAGGACAAGAGGCTCCTATGCAGCCAAGGGCAACTCTCCAGAGAAGGGGCCACATATAAGCCCGTCACGGCCGTCCAGGAGAGAGTCCACCTACTACACGGGGATACTGGGCAGAGCTGAGGTCGTAGAGATGCCTGTCATATTCTGGCTTCTGGAACTGGGTTGAGCAGGTATTATTAGGAGACTGATCTAGGTTTTGGGGATCCTGAAGTTATACTTTTGGGAGCCCATTTTAAGGAAAAGGACATAAAACTGAATTCAAAATTAGGTGTACAGCCTGTGCAAGCAGCAGGCCCTGGAGCTGAAGCTTTGTTAGCTTCATTTGCTTCTGGGTGCTTTAGCTCCTTTGGGTAGAAGAGAAAATTGAGGTTAGAGTTTAGGTGAAATTGCCTGAGGACATCAATTACAAAAGTGGCTGGAGATAGAGCCCTTTCAACTGGCTTATAGTCCAGTACCTGCTCTGTGATAGCATCAGCCATGCCCACTGCAGAGGACTGCTGGAAGGGTTAGGAGACAACAAATGAGAACATGCCTTGTAAGCTCTCCCGGAAGGGCCATGTGGCTATAAGGCCATTAGGATTAAACGGGCAATTGATCTGTGAGGTGGGGTGTTGCCAACTTGAATGATTTGGTCAAAGAGGATATATATTTTTTTCTTCTGAGTTTTGCGCACTGGTTTGCTAGGTTTGTACAATGCTTTTATTTCCCCCCACATTCCTAGTTAGATTCAAAGTTGCAAGCTTCCAAAATTGACATGAGTAATAAATTAATAAATCTCCCAGGCTGGAGGCTACTTGCCTGAGCCTGAAAGCAGAAAAGGAAGCTTATCATAGAAAACAAGAGCACTCCTCCTTATCACTTGACCAGGATCGGTGGTTGATGAACACAACCGAAACCACAACCGTAACCATTCTTAAGACGCAAGGGTGAGAAGATAAGAGATGAAAGGGTGGTCTCTTGAATTTATGGTGCAAAGCAATGATAGAGTGGGTTCCTAAAAACCTCTCTCTGTCCCCAAACTGTTGCCAGTTGGCACAACTAACTCTGAGTCCTGGATGCTATAGTTTATACCCATTGAGTTTTCCCTCAGCCAAGTTTTTATCAGCAATGCGGGGATGGGAGGGGGTGCGTTTCCACTCATCCACCAAAGGTAAGTGGATTCCATTTAGGTGAGATTATGTTGACCCGCTTGCCTTCTTTCCTGCAGGCTGAACAGGTCTATTGAATTGTGATCAGTCGCACCCTGGAAGAATTGAATAATTTTGTTGAAAAAAGCACTTCTTTCAGAGAACTTTCATTCACTCTGTTGAAGATGAGGTCCAAGATTCCAGAACTTCAGAATCTGAGCTGGCAGAGAGTACTTAAGCAAACTGCCTGTCCTCTGTGGGAATCTCTTGTGGGATGTCTCTGGCAGGTGGTCGGTCAGCCTCCAATGGGACCCTCCCAAGAAGTGACAGGGACTCACTTCTTCAGGATGCCTGTTTTACTGTTGAGAGCTTAGGATAGCTTTTCTTCCACTGTTCTGAAATCTGCTTCCTTTTCACGTCTACCCATTGATATTTCTACCCATTAAGACTCATTCTGTGTTACTCAGCCTCAGGGAACAAGACCCATGTCTCCTTCCCATTCACTTCTCTTTTATACCTTGCAGATCATTGCACTTGTAATGATTTATTTTTGATCTGTCTTTCCTGCTATGATGTGCAGCCCCATATGACTGTTTTCTTGCTGTTCTCCAACACCTAGCTCAGTGTCTGGCCCATGGTTGGTGCAGGAGAAATGTTTGTTGGATGAATGAATGAGTGAAGAAATGAAATCCATTTCTTCTTCTATATTTCAACTTTTCAAATATTGAAAGACAGTTATTGGGTTGTTTCTCCTATTCTGCATTTTGCCTTTTTTAAAACAGACTGATTACTCTTCAAAAATTCCTTGCATTTTCAGACCCACTTGACCTTGTCAGCTTCCCTTGCCTGTATTCCTGTTAAATTGTGACTTTTACAAGTGGCCACAACACCACAGAAAAGGTCCCATTAGTATGAAGTAGACTGGGACCATCTTGTAGACACCATGAGCCTTTTACTGAGAGAAGGCTCCATGAGTTCCTTCCAGTATTTTCATGGAGAAAGTGAGATACAAGGAGTTTCCATCCCCTGACTGATCCTACTCAGGCAAAGGAGTATGTCATGTCATTGGATTTGGTGTCAGACATACCTGTTTGCATTTGGGTTCTACCATTTGCAACTGTACTCTTGGGTAAGTTACTTATCCTGTCTACATTTCATATTTGACAGCTGTAAGCTGAAGTTAAGTCTACAAAGTCATTGCGAAGATAAAATGAAATTATATAGGTAAATATTTTCTGGGGAGCAGGTTTATATTAAAAAAAAGGAATTATGCATGTAAAGTCCTTGACACCTTTCCTGACCTATATATAGTAGACACTCAATACATGGGAGCTATAATTATTTTTCATGATTGCTGACTGGGGGTAATATCAAAGGAGTTAGTTAGATTAAAACCAGATTCATACTTAATTATATAGAATACATGATACTTAAAGTATGTTAATAAATAGAAGCTCTCAGAGCTTTGAATACAAAAAAGATCAATACTTATTCTGCATTCAAAAAGCAATATCAGTAGTAACTATAAGATCACCTAAGTCAACACGATAATACTCTTTGAGATTTCCCAGAAGTTTTTATAATATAATCTACCTAGGTCAGGTACCAGGTAAGCCTGGGTTTGTCTACAGGGGCATATAGGCAGGACAATATGCAAGGTGATACATACCTGATAGGTATTGCTGCTCCTGTGGGCTACAGATTAGGTTCTAGAACCATCTAATATAATTCCTAGTAGACTGGAAGTGCAGGACACAGCACAATGCTCACACAAACTTCAGAGCCACCAGAAGAGCAGAAACTGTAAAATTGAAGAATACAAAGGCCTGTTTCCTGGGACTGGTTTTCTCTTCTTCCTTCACACTTGAACACTTGGGCTCAGAGAGCTCTGCAGGTGCTTCCAGAGGGTACCTAGAATTGTCTACCTGACCTTTGCCTTCCAGTACATTGGCTAGAATGAATTGCTCCAAGCTTCAGATTACCCCAAGAAAATGGATGTTTTTAGCTCCCAGGTCCTCTGCTCCAGGGTATCTGCACTCAGCCCCCTGAGAGAAGCCATCTCCTGGTTGGGCTGTTTGATAACAGAGGACATGTTATGCTCAGCTCATTTGTACTATAAGGTCTATGGAGAATAAAGGCATGAGGGCTCGGGTATCACTCCTCTTCTATTTGTGCCACTGTTCTGACCATCTCGGATGAGTAGAAATTATAATTAGCATGCTAGTTCTTTATCATCTCTGAGGCCATCTTGGTTTTCACACAGTAAAGGCCATTTTTTTTAAGGGTCTCTCAGCTCCTGGGGGGATGGGAGTGGGTTGGAACATGTGGATATTTTTGCTCCTGCTTTGTTTATGGAACTACTCTGTGCTTGGCCTTGGGGATGGTTCTTCAAGGTCAGGAGGGTGGGGATGGTGGGGAAATGTGTGTGGGCATGGACTAATGGTATGACAAAATACACAACTGAAGAGACAGGGTTTTCAAAATCCTAGGCTTTTAGGATGTTGCTGATTTATAATGGCTTTCATTGCCCATATTGTACATTTAGGATCAACCCCCTGAGACAAGTGGGCCGTTCGCTGACGCTGAGATGTGAACCAAAGGGGAACTGCATCTTTGGAACTTTCCCAACTTTCCTTTGTCCTTCCTTCTTTTTTGTACATCCCAGAATTCTAGGTCAGTTGTTTAGATTTTATACTTAATGAAGCTTCTGACCAGGGACTGTGGAGAATAACCCCAAAGCCAGTTGCAAGGAGCTCCAAGATCAGAACGTGTGTGGTCTAGACCTTTGTCCATGGCAAGTGACACTGCTTGCTACTGCCAAAAAGGAACAAAGAAAAAAATAAATTTCTTCCTTCCTTTAAAACAATAGAAAAACATGGTATGTGAGTTACAAGGCCTGGAGTTTCTATCTGTGCTAACTCTTTAACACCAGACAAGACAAACACCACACTCACCAGTAAAATCAAAGGACAAATGGAACTGACCTTCTAACCTAATTAGGGAGTGCATGTGAGGATTGTGATGAGAAATTATTGAGATGGAAGAGAAAAAAATAAAAGCAGTTTAGATATCGTTTCTACTGGAAATGTTAGGGCTTGGGGTGACATCCGTGGGCACGGCCTCTGCAATAACTGAAGGCAACTGTCCTCCTCCCCACGTTCCAGTTTCTGACACTGATCAGATCCAAACAGGTCATGTGGTCCAAATGCCCACACCAAGAGCCCTTCTCCTCTCGGCTCTCGTTGGATAACAGTAGAAGAGCCAGTGTTTGTTGAGCACATACTAGAGTAGGCACTGTGTTAAGAGCTTTATCCATATTATCTCACTTATTTTTCACTCTAAACCTCTGTGGTATCATCATTTTTCAGATAAGGAAACTGAGACTCAGAGGTTGTCGTTTGCCCAAGATCACACAGCTAACAGAACTATAATTCTTTCACTTTCTCTAAATGTCCTTCTGAATCACTCTGACTCACATTTGTATTGTTTTGGTCATTTTGGTCTTCTGGTCTTTTTCTGAGGTGTCCACTTTAGCTGTTTGCTAATTTCATTAGCATATCTACAAATCCAGGTGCATCCAGCAGGGTCGATCTCACTAGATTGCAAATTCTGTGAAAATAAGAATATTTGCCTGTCATGTTCATGGCTATATTCCCTGACACAAAATAGGTACTTTGTACGTGTTTGTCATATAAAAGATTTATTGTTGAATGAATGATATGTCCACAGAAATGGAGGTCCAGAGATTTGCTTTTGGGCGGGGATCAGGCCTCACAGAGCTCTAGGGTCTATGTGGGCTGTCCATGGGGAGTGCCCTCTGGGATCTGGAGGTCAAGACAGGAGTTACCCTAGGGCAGCCTCCTAACAGAACCACAGATGCAGGATTCATCTAGAATATGTAGCTGGGTTCTGAAAACTGTTTGCAAGAATGCATAAAATCCCCAAAAGTAGCATAATTGTTCAAACAAAGTATGTCTAACCTTGGTATCAGGACCAGAATGAAATTCTCCTGAGGCTTCTCATAAAGATGGTCTGCAAAACAAATACACCATGTCTTCAACAACATCTGTAAGGAAACACTGTGGAGGTATTCTATAGTGCTTTCCCTTGGCTACACTCAATAAAGGTGGATGGTGGTTTCTGGAAGTGCAATCAGAAGTCACCGGGCTCAAGCCTTGGATGTCACTGAAGAGGAGGCTCCCTGTCTGTTTTAATCATCCCTTCTCCCTCTGACTCTGTGTGTGGGTTTGCATTCTAAGAGCAGCTGGGCACCCTGGGGAGACTTCATTCTTGAATTGTTCTAAAAGCAGCACTAGAAATTTAAACACACGCTCACACACACACTCTGTGTTTTCTCCCTGGCCCATTACTTACCCCAAAAGATGCTAGATCTAAAAGACCATTCAACTTGGAGGGAGCCCAAAGGAATGAAAAAGGTCTTGTTGTTTTCTAAATAAGATGATGGAAAAATGCACAACAACCCAGCAACAGCCACCCAGTTGGATGCTGGTGCCCTTTATTTCAATGCAAATTTAAGACAGTCATGGCCCAATAAAGAGAAATGGGGCTGAGCAGGACCCGGGCCCACAGAAATGCAAGCTTTCATTCTCTCTGGCATGCTTTGCCAGTGCGGCAGAGTTTTGGAAAAGCCAGTTATTCAAAACTAACACTTCTAAAATTCTCGAACCTGTGGAGAGTCTTATGATTTTCTCTGGACCTACAAAAGAAATTTTAGACCTATCATTTTGTCATATAAAGTCCCCAAATCTAGAGCCAGAATGATTAGGGATGCTGGCAGAGTTGCAGGGAAAAAACCCTTTCTCACAAGTCTTTGTTCTGGTCCGGCCAGCCTGCCAGTTCTGCCTGTACGTCCAGCAAGAGATTGTGTAATCCCAGTACTCCTGGGAGTTTACTAGTCCTGAAAGAACCTGCCTCCTACTTCAACCTGACCCAGCAAGTCCCCAAACAAAGAACCACTTCATTGTCTGTAGAACCGGCTTGGATCACATTCCGCTGGATTTAAAGCTATAATCCACCCACCTACCTGGCACAGGTGGCTGAGAAGTAGCCCTTTCCTCATTTTTTGTCAAAATTTCTGAGCTGTGTTTGGGTTTTATCTTTTTCTTTCCCCTCAAAAGAGAGGAAACAGAGTGTATGACAAGTGTTGCACATCGCCAAGGAGAATAGCACCAGAGGGTGTGACCTCAGACTACAGCATGGGAAACATTGGTTACATTAAAGGAAGAGTTCCCCGCCAGGGCGCGTGATGGGCACCAGGAATAGGCTCTGCTACCCGATAGTGGGGTAGGGGACGTGGGCAGGTCCGATTTCCCCTTTGAGCTGCATGAAGTTGACTGTACTGTCCCAAAGTTATGATCTAAAGGGGATCAGACAGGTCCTGTCTCCAAGTATTTACTTTTTTTTTTTTTTCAAGACAGAGTCTCACTCTGTTGCCTGGGCTGGAGTGTTGTGTCTTCAGTATTTACCTTTTAAATATGTCTACTGCTAGGACTTTGTTTCTTATTGAAAATTGTGGGTCTTAAAGAATACCATACAAAAGTGCAAATACCTTGTAGAGGATTTTGCCTGAAACATGATCAGTTTTCTAGCAGTGACAATTACTAGCAGAGAGGAAGCAGCTCTGGGAGAAGGATCATCTGGTGAGTCAAGGTTTAGGTTGGAAGCAAGGAAGAAGAGGGAGTTGAAAGAGGAGGGAACATTTTGTCTCCAGATCTCACTGCCTCTCAGATAAAGCAAGATAAAACAATGCCTAGGGGTCCCTCTGTGCCACCAGTGGGTTGAGGACATAGAGGCAGGTTGGGGAAGGGAAAGGGGGCAGAAAGAAGAGAGGAGGCAAAAAAAAAAGCAAAGAAAGAAACAGGAAGCCTTCGGGTAAGGAGGGCTGGGTCTAGCCTCAGCGAGTTCGTTGCAGGGGCCATGCCCAATTGGCCCCCTGCTATGGGCTGCTGGCTGCTGGTCCGTGGATGTGCCCACTGGTCCAGGCAGAGTGGTGAGGTGGAAGTGTCCCTCGCCTGGACCTCGGGGTTCTAGTCCCTGTTCTGTAGTAACTGGCCGAATGACCTCTAGGGTTTCTTATCCATGCAGGAGGGGGTTGGCCCCTTAGTCTCAAAGGTTGCTTCCAACTGGAATAGTTCTTGTGTTGTGAAATGGTGATGATTTTGAAAGCCGGGGTGACTTCACCACCAGCAGGGAGCCACACCTTACCCAGAGGGTGTCCTAGATAACCCAAAGTAATGATTAGCTCTGGAGGCCTCTGCCACCCCTAGTTCCCAGCTGTGGAGTCTCCTCCTTGGTAGAAAGTTTAGAGGAAAAGTGCCTTTAGAGGAAAGTCTGTTCTTAATTCCTTCCTTTAACTTTGAGATAAGAATGCCTTTGTTTGAGTCTCAAGCATGTCTCAAGTTATGTAACTCACTTGTATTGAAACTCTCCCTGTTTTATATTCAGCTTTCCAGCTGCCCTGGTTTACAGGGCTTTAATTGAATAGGTGGCCTTGTATTCATGCTAATTTTTCAGTCTTTCTCTTTCAGATCTTGTGGAGATAATCACACTGGCTTGTTTAGTAAACACTGAGACTAGCTCTACTATCCAGGGGCCTTTGATAAATGGCCTTGGGACTGCACCAGGAAAGCTTTGCTCCTGGTCAGGTCTTCAGGAAGGGTTGTTTTCCAAGGCAACAAGTCCCAACCAACCTAGATCTGCCTCCTGTCCAAACCCATAATAGCCCTTAGAGAGCAAGCCCCAGGACAGGATTCATTCATCACTGATTCCTCAGAGTAGTCGTCCCGGAGGCCTCATCCCAAGTAGCTCCCTTCCTTTCCCTTCATTCTTTAAAAATTGTCTCCATAACATTTACTACTATTTGAAATTATCTTATTTAGTAATTTTTGTTTGTAATAACTGCTGTGTCCCATCTCACACTGGTATGTGAGCTCCCTTCAAGAGCAGAGCTCATAGCCATGCCTTGATCGAGTAGTCAACAACCTTCTTTTGAGCACTCAATATGTGCTAGACATTGGGCTTGCTGGGATGGAGGCATCTGTCAAAAAGTAAAATAAATGCATTTCATGTTTGGAGTTATGCTGACAAAATTAGAAGTTTCCTCTAACCCTCCTGTTCTCTCCTGCTAAGTATTTGGGAGGTCACCATCCATTGTTTCACTGCTTGGCACTGTGCTGGGAATAGAGGCAAGTGAACACAGGTGATAAACAAGGCATGTTTTCAAGGAATTCCTGGTCTAGTGTGTGGCGGGCCACAAGGGAGGACGGATATGTAAAGGAAGAACTGGAATAATGAGATTAGTGCCTTCATAGAGTGGTGTGCACAGTGTTGCGGCAGCAACAATTAGAGAGGGAGGAGAGATTTCAGCTTGATGGTGGGTCAGGATGCAGGGAGAGTTTGAAAGAAGAGGGGGAAGAGCATTCAAGGCGTAAGGAACAGCATGTGCACAGATAGGGAGCCATGAGAGGATCTGTGTGTTGCCAGAATGGCGACAAGTTGGCGGAGACGTGCACAGGTGCAGGGAAGAACGTGGAGGTGGAGGAGGGAGAAGGTGGGGAATGAGTGTGGGCAAGTTAGCTGGGGCCGGATTTGGGTTGTGGAAAGCCTAGGCCTAGGGCCAATAAGGAACAGAGAAGTGAGTAGGGCAGCCCGTAGCAATGTCAATGTCAGGCTTCCTGGGCTGGATGGAAGGACTCTGAGCTTGCCAAAGGGTGACAGGTTTGCAAAATTCCAGGTCCTGACTTGTTGCAGAAGCTCTGATACTGGAAATTTGCAATGACATTTTGGATACATTCAAGGGTAGGGACAGATTTGAGGAAAGTTCTTTTAAACAAAAATTGTAAAATTTCATTATAAAATTGCTGGGGTGCCTCCCAGGGCCTTGGCAGGGGCTTGTACAAGTGAGGCCTCCTGAAGCTTATGCATTATTAGCTTCGCAGTGAAGCCACCTCTGGAACCACCGTGAGGCATTTGTTCAAAATATTGCAAGTCTGAGGTAGAGTATGATTATATGATGGCAGAGCTGTTTCTCTGGGAGAAAAGTCTTTTGCTGTCAGTTCTTCGTCTAGTATAAGCACGCTTTAGTCTTGTGCCCTCTTTCCCACCTCCATCCTCTCCCTAGGTGACCCAGATCCCATGCATGAGCCGCTGTGTCCTTGGTGGTCTAGCCCCTGCCTGCCTTTCTCATCCCCTCTCACCTCTCTCAGGGGCTTTCTGTCTGGTCCAGCAGCCAAGCTCCCTCCCCTCCCAGCACCTTTGCACCTGCTGCTTCTTTTGCCTGGAGCTCTCTTTCCTCAGAATTTCATTCTCACATCCAGGACCAAGCTCAAATGCCACCTTCTTAGAGTTCTCAGAGAGACCCTCCCTGGTCCCAACCTAAAGAAACCTGCTCGTTACTCTCTACTGCACGGCTTTGTGTTCTTTTCTTCACAGCACTTTTCACTAACCAAAGTCATCTTATTTTTTTGTTTGCCTTTTTACTATCTGTCTTCTACTATATAAGATGCTTGAAAACAGGGACTTTTTTTTTTACAAATATATTTTTTCTTTTTAATTATTATGGTACATAATAGTAGTATATCTTTATAGGGTGCATACAATGTGAATTAATCAAATCAGGGTAATCAGGGTATCCATCACCTCCAGCATTTAACAATTCTTTGTGTTAGGAACATTCTAATTCTAGTTTCTAGTTATTTTAAAGTATACACAAACTTATTGTTGATTATATAGCCATTTTGTTGTGCTGTCTAATATTGTTCATTCTATCTAACTATATTTTTGTACCCATTAACCATCCCCACGTTATCCCCCCACCACCCTTCCCAACCTCTAGTAACCATCATTCTACCCTCTGTCTCCATGAGATCGGTTATTTTTATTATTTAGCTCCCACGTGTGAGTGAGAATGGATGAGATTTGTCTTTCCGTGCTTGGTTTATTTCACTTAACATAATGGAGACAGGGACTTCCTGTTTGTCTTGTTCACCGTGCTGTATCCTCAGCACCTGCAATGCTTCACATGGACATTCATTTTTTAAGGAACCCAACAGAATTCACTGATGGCATTATTACATAATTATAATATTTTGCATGTGGACTTTTCACTTTCTAGTTTTCAAAAAACTTTTACATACATCATCTCACTTCCTCCAAGAAACAACCCAACGAGGTAAGTAGAAGAGGGGTTGTTATGTCCCCATTTTTAAAGATGAATAAATTGAGATTCAGAGAGATGGGATGACTTCTAAAATTTTCCAGCTAACAAGTGACAGCACCAGGTTTTCTTCCATCAAGACCAACTCTTTTCCCATTCTGTCTCATATTCCTAAGTCTTGTTATTTCTCCTGGCTAAGCAGAACAAAAGAATCCACCCACGTAAGAAATGAGAAAGCACCACGCTCTATTCCTCTACAAGGGAAGGAAAATAGCACTTGGCTTCCAAGTGGAGGTTTATAACGGAGAACCCAAACTTTGCTTGTGGGTTCGTCAGAGAATCAGGCGAATTATCATATAATAGTGATAGTTAAGTTTGAACAATCACCACACATTCCCTCAGTGCAGTGGAATTTTGTTACCTATCATAAAAATGGCAAGGGACTTAAATTTTCATTTTGATTTAATGTCGAAAACATTGCTGTACAATTTCACGTATTTTACCTTAAAAACAAATTTATTTGATGGTGAATGAAGAATGAAAGCCAACCTTGCCATTTTTAAAAACAGAGGCAATAGAAATAGTGTTTTTCTAAAATTGCCTAGAGAATCAGTGACAGAACAGGGAGTTAAGATACCTATATTCTTGGTCCTAGTCAAAGACTATTGGAAGCCAATTTCTACAATTCTTCTGGGCTTCAAGTTCCCATGAATAAAAAACTTTGGAAATGTTGATGCATTTGTAATACTTGAATGTGACCTTTCTACGTTTTTTTTAAATTGATAACTAACGTAAATAAAAAAATGTGGAAATCACACAAAGGTCAATGAATTTTCACAAAGTGTACTCACTCATGTAATGAGCTCCCAGATCAAGAAATCAATCATTACCAGCAACCTAGAGTTTTCCTTTTGCCTAATCCCAATAATTACCATCCTCAAACAAAAGTAACCACTATCCTATGCTCTACCACATGGATTAGTTTTGTCTGCTTTTGAGCTTTACATAGATGGAATCATATAGTATGTAGTCATCTTTTTTTGTCTGGTTTCTTTTACTCCATTATGTTGGTAAGTCTTATCCATATTGTTGCTTATAGCTATAGTTTTGTTTATTCTCACTACTCTGTAGTATCTTATTGCCTGAATATACTATATATCCATTCTACTATTGATGGTCATTTTGGTTGTTTCCAGTTTGGGGCTATTATGAATAGTGCTGCTATCATCATTCTTGTGCGTGTCTTTTGGTGAAAAGATATATCTATTTCAGTTGAATATAAATCCAGGGGTAGAGTTGCTGGATCATGGGATATACATATATTCACAGATACTGCCAAACAATTTTCCAAAGTGGTTTCACCAATTTATTCTCCCATCACTGATGTACAAGAGGTCCAGTTGCTCCACATCCTTGTCAACACTTGGGATTATCTGTCTTCTCACTTTAGCTATGCTTGAATATGACTCATGATGGATTTTCATATATTTAAATTATAACTGATTTAAATTTTGTTATAATTTAGTAAATATATTTGTGAAATGAAGGAAACTGAGATTAGGTAGAGATTAGACCAATTGTTATACCTACTTATATCCTTTTGTTGTTCTCTAGTTCCTTCATATGAATGGGTTCAGCCCACTCAACAAGACAGCAAGCTTCTCGAGGTCAAGGGTTTTATTGTAGGCTTCTTTTACAGTTGAGATAGTCCTTAGCACAGTTCTGGGCACAGATTAGGTGCCCAGGAAATTCTGTTTGGATTGGGCCAAGCTAAATGATGGAGGCAAGCCCACCAAGGTCTGTGGAATATTTCTCTGTTCACAGTTCTTGCCTAATCACCCCATTTGCAGATACTTCCTACAGAGTGATGAAAGGACCAGGAGAGAGGAATTCTAGAAAATGTTCAATTCCTTTGTGTTCCTCCAGAGCCTACAATCCAAGCATTGAAAATCTTTAGGTAGAATGAGCCCTCCTCTTTTCAACTGGATTTTCCCGAGGCGTGTACCTTAGGCTACTGGAAAATGGAACAGACAGAAGACTGCCTTACCCTGGGTTGTCAGGAGAGAGCATTGTTTGTGTCCTTCCATGCTTGAAGGGGTGTTTTGGACTCAAAATGTCTGATCTTATTACACTAGCCTGATTTCCCTATGGCTGAATCCAGTTGGATAGAAATTTCTCCAAAGGCTACAATAATCTCTAGGATACTTAGTTTCCCTTTTTGCTGATTTTAAAAAAGTCTGTCCTAATTTTTAAGATCTATTCCTATCATCTCATGAGCAAAAGGATCTGTACTCAATTGCCCATCTCGACATGCAGCATTGTGTCATGCTGTGCTCATTTTTGTTCATATTGAGTATTGGCTATTTCCGGATTGAAATCCTGAGATGTTAAACTAGGACATTTTAGTAGATCTGATTTAATTTGGAATTAAGCATTTCCTGAAAATAATTGGTAGAAATATTCCTCCTGGTCTTTCTTTCGGTTTTGGGCCCTGACATGCATGCACCAAGAACGATGGGTTTTAATGGTTGTAATCATTAAGTGTGGATTTAAAAAGGAAGAAAATGGAGACCTTGAGAAACATGTATAGAGAATTGATAAAACAGAATCTACCTGAGCCAGTTTCCAAACTCCGTGTGTTACCTACCATCAGGTAGGTACAGAACATGTGTGTGTCTCTGTGTACGAGACAGAAGAAATAAATTCCTGGAAAGAATACTATGGTAAGATCCTGAAAGCATATCAGATAGTAATTGTATACTGTCACTAATAGGAACAGTCTTGTCCTGCAAGCTGAAATCACCATCAGTAGGTTATCAAATCTAGGGCTTTGGAGCTTTCCATGATCCAGCGATTGTTGTAGACTAGACCAAGACACAATGGGATGTTTTATTCTCTCCTCTTTCTCTCCTATCGGGGTTGGCCAGTTTCCCAATATTTGTGGGGAGAGGGAGGAGGGCTGTGAGTTCTAGAATGCTTTTCCTTTGGGAATTGGCCTCAGGTCGCAGATCACCTGATAGTTCTCTCCTTTCATCAAGGTATTTGCTTTTCAATCTCAGATTGAACTGGCTATGACTCCTAAGTTTGTTAAATTCAGGTCCGTTAGGCAACCGTGTGAATATTTTTGATTAGGTAGCCAGGGACCATGAGCTCAAATGCTTGGGGTGGGCCAGGCAGGTAGCATGAGTGTGAAATGGGGTCTGTGGTGAGCTGGGGAACCTATTTCTGATCAAAGGGGGATCTAACTAGTTGGCTTCAGACAATGGCTGCTGTGTAGGTAGACTGGCTTAGGTGGTCAGATCTTCTGATTTTTCCAAAAATGTCAGAAATCCAGATTTTTAAAAACGTGTGTAATTTTCTGATTTTTAAATGTTTGTTAATCGTTTAAAATTTTAAACAACCACTTTACTGTGCAAGTACCAAACAAGACAAATCTGTAGGTCTCTCAACACTTAGCCTCCTGGCTAAATCAATTTTCTGGAGGAAAAAGCTCAACACTTATTCAAGTCACTTCAAGTTATGAGGGACTATATTATAAGGATACATGTGACAATAAGATAAACAGGATTTTAGTTAGCGATAATTGGAAGGTCCTTTGTCACTGTCGGTGGTGTAACTTATGCTTCTCAATTGGCATGTTCAACATAAGCCACCCATATAACCCACATTAATATCTCTGGTAATTGTAGGATTCTTGACTGGGTCTCGGGTCTTCCTGTTGTTAGAAAGACCTTCGTTACTGCAGTTATGTCCAGATGAAGGGGGCATTTTCCTTGTGACAAGTGGATTATAAGAAAAAAGGAGGAGATGATAGGCCAGGGTGTGTTTGGAAATCATGCCCAATGATATCATCAATCTTATCAACGATAGACATTATGGGATGCCTATCTTCAGCCATTCCTTCCTTCTTCCTGCTAACAATACCCCAATTTTTTTCAGATATCAGGCAACTTACATGCTCCAGGGAAAGCTGGTGCCAGCCCAAAGCAGAGTGGATCTTGATCACACCAAACCAATCATAATGAGTCCTTTTTCCTTGCCAGTAATTAGTTCAGGAAAGGGCATATATAGCAATTCTGCATACGTAATGAGACTGAGGGAAAGTCTAAGGGGACTTCTGGGAAATTTTCCTTCTGATAAGAAAAGATTGAAGGCAGGAAATAGACCCTGTTCTGTTCACACTGTTGCATATTTATGGCACACTTAAAACTTTGGCAGCCAGTTTGCAACTATACAGAATAAATATGTGGACAAAAGTCAACCTACAGAGGAAGAAAAGAGCAGAAAATTGAAAAAAAAAAAACCCAGGTGCCTTAATGATATGTGTTAATGATGTCATTGAGCAGTGAGTTAACCAACCCTGAAACCATCCTCCCTTTGAACCTACCGTTGCAGGAGATATTACATTCTCCTTGTTGTTGATGACGTTTCTGGTTGGGGTTTCTGTTACTTTCATCCTAAAGCATCCTAACTGAAGCATGTATTATCAATGATTATTAGACTTAGAATATTGAAAGAACCTCGCTTTCCCCTCAAGATTAGAAAGTGTCCACAAAGAGCAGGGGACTATGAGTTTTAATCTTGCTTTTCACGTTTAAAGAAGCCTCCACAGATTACAGCCGCCTGTTTGTGGAGGAACCTACTGACGGCTTGGATGTGAGCGGAAGTCTCCCTGGCAGGACAGGAGAGCTGGGGGCATCTGTGATAGATTGGTAGCTTGTGCCCAACTCCACATCCTGAGGTATACTGTGCGGGGAATCAGGTGCAGTCTTAGATCTAAATCACCCATGCTCATTGAACTGCGAATGAGCCGGACTCTCAAAGGACCTACAACCCGACAAAGTTATCTTTTGGCTGTGATCGCTATTTGCAAGCCCCCTCCCTCAGTGTGCCAGATCCCCCGCCCACCGTAGGAGCTGCACTCACCTCTGCGTTCACCCAGTTGGGTCTCTTAAGTCTTTCCTTATTAAAATGTTTGTAGCCATTGCCCTTTACATTTCCCTCCTGTCTTTGTTATCTGCATCCTTCTTCTCTCTGCCACTCAAGAGGGAATAAACAGCTGACCAAATGGCTGCTTTTGGGAATTGCTTTAATGGATGTTGGAGAGGATAGATCAGAAACCAAGATCTTATTCTCCCTTTCCTTGCTTGTGCGGCTTGGGAACATCGTTATTTAGTGAGTGGATTCCGATTCCCCAGAATCATATTGGACTCAAATACATCGCTTTTTCTCTTCTTTTTTTGGATCCTGAATTTTTGCTGCTTAATTTCTCTTTCCTCCCTCTTGAGCACAAGGGACATGTCTTTGTTTCAGTTAGACCTTCACGAATCTAACTTGCTCTCAGTCCCTCTTTCCCATCCTCTACTGCTCACAACTGGCTCCTTTATCCCATAGTACCCCTGTTCCTATCTTTTCACTAGATGCCTGTTTTTCTTTTTCCTTCTATCCTTCCCAGAGCATCTGTGTGTACACCTGGAACACCTGGAACTGCTGGGGTTTCCTGGAGCTCTCCTGACTTAATTTTGGGAAATAGTCATGTACTAGTCTTCCACACACGGTGTTTAACCTCCACCAATTTCAGCTTCCCACGGAATGGCCACCAGCTCCCAGTTCTCATAGGAACCTTATGAAAGATATTGAAACCACTGAAGAATAGTTTTTTTTTTCTGTCAAAGAATTAGACTGAAAGATTCTACTATGTTCTTTTTATACAACTGCGACTTTTTTTTTTTTTTTTTTTTGAGACAATGTCTTACTCTGTTGCCTTGGCTAGAATATAGTGGTGTGATCATAGGTCACTGCAACCTCAAACTCCTGGGCTCAAGCAATCCTCCTGTTCTGGCCTTTTGAGTAGCTGGGACTACAGGCATGCACCACTACACTGGACTAATTTGTCTATTTTTTGTAGAGATGGGCTCTTACTGTGTTGCTCAGTCTAGTCTTGAACTTCTGGCCCCAATGAATCCTCCTGTCTTGGCCTCCCAAAGTGTGGGGATTACAGGTGTGAGACACTGCACCCAGCCATGATGGCAACTTTTATGATGAGAAATAACCTGCCAATCTTGTAAAGAACAGGTACCCGACCTATAGACATGGTGAACTTCCTCTAGCTTTTCTTCATTGGTCTGAATATGATAAATCCTCAGTCACCATCAATTAAGGAGGAAAAAAAAGAAAACATGAATGCATATGAGGAGACAGCCCTGGGATACAGGGGAGTATTGGTCTTGACTTTCAGTTTTAAGTATACCTATGAACTAGAATCTAAAAATGCTGATTTTCAATATGGATCTGCACATTTTTGGTTCTACATACTTAAAATAAGAATGGGAGGAAAAGTATTTAATTCATGCTGAAATTACTAAGTATGATTATTTTAACCATCTATTATAAGGCAATTTTGACCTACTGAGCTAGGGCCAAAATATAGCTAGTGAGGACAATATTTCTTTTTCAAGTCCCTTTAGGTCCCTGCCTCCCTCCTCTCAGTATGGATTTGCACCCATTGTCACTAATGTACCTTGTTTTGTGCTGGGTCAGTCAAACGTCCAATGCCTTTGAGGGGAGGACAGCTAGGATTAGTTGAGAGCAAGGCCCTGAGAGGTGAATGGTGGAGGAAAGACAGTATGTGGTTCCCTGGCTGCCCTCTTGGAAGGTGTTGGAGATCGCTGGTTAGAAATAGAGGAATTGGCTTCAGGAGACTTTGAGGCATTCCCAGCAAGAGGTGAGATTTAGAAACTGCAAAACTATTAATGAGAGACTATGGGAATCCTTAGGCACAAGCAGAACTGCTTAGGAACAGAGTATGGCTCTGCACAGAATTCTTCTCAGCTGTGGTACTCAGTGGCCCAGAGACTCTAGGAGCATCAGCAGTCTGCTCACTTGGCACAGACCCTCGCTTTCTCCTCGGACACTGTTAGCAACAGCAAAGATATCACTCTGTCCCTGAGAACACCGAAGGAAGCAGATGCTGAAGGGAGAGGATGTTGGAGGGGATGGCAAGGCTGGGCGCAGAAGCGCATGAACACCAACACTTGCTCAAGAAAAAACCAGCCAGCCAGCCTATGAATGACAGTGGTATGTTGCACCCCCTTCCAGTTTGGTGGAAATGACCTACATAAAGGTTAAGTATATTTTTCAAGGGTTCTTATCACAAATTCAGAATTAGAATCTGGAGCCCTTGCTGCTCTAGTTTCTGGGTTATCTGTAGCAAGTGTGGTTATTTCTAAGGATGATTTTTCATGGATTAAAATATATAACACATGGTTGTGCTGGGAGTGAGCATGCCCTTGAGATGTTGCAGAGGTTTCTAGAATGGAGCAGAGAATGGGTACAAGTTGGAGGACATGGGTTGCTGCTGCCAGCACAGCCCCGGTAACGTATCCACAGGGCAGTGATGGCGGACGTGCAATGCTTCTACAGCAACAGGTGTCACTCCTTGTAGCACTTTGGGCTCTGGATTTGAGAAGCAGACTACCCTGAATACACTGGAGCAGCACTCACTTTATCTTCTGAGATCTGCCATTAATGTCACATGGTACTATAGGTATTCAACCACCTTTGACTCAACCCTGGAGAGAGGATGACCCTTAACCCTTGGGTGGTTTGTTCATCCTGCAAGGTCCTAAACCCTAATTCAAGGAAGGGACTTGTGGTGGGGGATGGTCAGCCCAACCCCAAGGTGCTATTAGTATCATACACCTGGAGTCCTTCAAGCTGCTGTGGGCAATAGAGCTTAGCAGTTTGAGTGTGAACTCCATTCTGTCTGTGGAATCAAAGCTCAGCTCTGCTATTTCATAAGCTGGGTAATCTTGGGCAAATTATTAATTTCTCTTGGTTTCAGACTTCTCAGTGTAAAGTGTAAAATGTAAAATACAGTAGTACCTCTGTTTTAGAGTTATTGAGATTAACTGAAAAAAAAGGTAATATATTATTATAGTAATATGAATTCCCTAGCACATACAAGCACCTGATGAATGTTAGATGCTATTACAAGTATTAGTAGAGGACTGAGTCCAGGGAGTTTCCCCTGTGACTTGAGAACTTGACTCTGGTATTGCAGGTTCTACTGTTTCTACTCCATCCTAGAACAATGGCTAAAGGACAGGGCTGCAGACTGGGTGGAAAGCTTCCTGGTGTGACCACCTGGCAAGGAAAGGAGGCCTGGGCTGTGTGTCTGGATCCAGTGTTCTTGTGTGGGGCCTTGGGGGGCTCTGCTGTGAGGCGGCTTGTCCGGTCCCTGAGCACCTGCACTCGTGTCTGTGCAGCTGGAGCTGACCTGCCTGTGCTTGTTCTGTGGCTTGTCCAGGACCTGGTGCTCCTTTTTGCTGATTCAGGTCCTCTTGATGTGACTTACCTGTCTGAATCTCACCTAAAACTGCCATCAGATTCCCGTACTGCCATGATGACCTCTGGTTCTTAACTCAGCTACCTTCCTAGTCCTCTGTGGTGCATGTGGTGACCTCTGGGCCCCAGCTGAGGGAAGCTCAGAAGGGATAACTGAGGCCCATGTCCACCTAAACACCATGCGCCATCAGTTTTTATCTGCTGAACCGTTTCATAATGGAGTAAGGCTGCCCTTGGAGCAGTTTCTTCCACGAGCTCCATATGGGGGAGAGGGGCACAAACCCTCTCTGCTTTCTGTTTTCTCCTCTGTCTATTTAATATCAACTTTGGGGATGTAAGCCCTAAAGGGGCAAAGCAGAAAATCCATATCCTTTGTCTCTCTATTTCTATGTTCTTGGACTCCAAGGTGATAGGAACAAGCGTAAGATCCGAGGTTAAAAAATGTCCTACGGCCGGGCGCGGTGACTCACGCCTGTAATCCTAGCACTCTGGGAGGCTGAGGCCGGTGGATTGCTCAAGGTCAGGAGTTCAAGACCAGCCTGAGCAAGAGCAAGACCCCGTCTCTACTAAAAAATAGAAAGAAATGATCTGGACAACTAAAAATATATAGAAAAAATTAGCCGGGCATGGTGGCGTATGCCTGTAGTCCCAGCTATTCCGGAGGCTGAGGCAATAGAATTGCTTGAGCCCAGGAGTCTGAGGTTGCTGTGAGCTAGGCTGATGCCACGACACTCACTCTAGCCAGGGCAACAAAGTGAGACTCTGTCTCAAAAAAAAAAAAAAAAAAAAGTGTCCTACAACACCTAGCACTGACAGAATGTACGCAGGGAGTGGAGGGAAAATAATATTTGAAATGTATGGAACCAGAAACTAGACTACGGAGAATTCTTCCAATCACTAGATGGGAGAAATTGTGAAAAGAGGATTTTGTCCTAATCGATAATGATTAAAAATGGAATTTCTCTTCTGTCAAGAATATATTGCAAGTGCTCGCTTCAGCAGCACATATACTAAAATTGGAACGATACAGAGAAGATTGGCATGGCCCCTGTGCAAGGATGACGTGCAAATGTGTGAAGCGTTTCATATTTTTTTTAAAAAAGAATATACTGCAAAATAAAGCACACACAATTATAAATGCCCCATGCATTTTCCATCCAAAGAGTAGCTGAGATGGTCACTGAAAAGAAAACTTGATATGCCCTGAAATCTGAAGCTCCACAGGAAAGAGACCTGATAGAAGTTTTCTCAACTTTGACAATAATCCCAACCATTTTTATGGCATTAACAATAAAATGTTATGGCTGGGCGCAGTGGCTCAAGCCTGTAGTCCTAGCACTCTGGGAGGCCGAGGCGGGAAGATCATTTGAGTTCAGGAGTTCGATACCAGCCTGAGCAAGAGCGAGACCCCATCTCTACTAAAAACAGAAAGAAATTAATCGGACAACTAAAAATATATCGAAAAAATTAGCCAGGCATGGTGGCACATGCCTGTAGTCCCTGCTACTTGGGAGGCTGAGGCAGGAGGATCGCTTGAGCCCAGGAGTTTGAGGTTGCTGTGAGCTAGGCTGACGCCACGGCACTCTACTCCAGGTAACAGAGTGAGACTCTGTCTCAAAAAAACACAAAAAAACAAACAAAAAAACCAATAAAATGTTATGAAGCCAAAAGAGACTTTTCTAAATATCCGGTAAATGAAAACTTTATTGACTGTGGTGCTATAGGATAAAACTAAATTGCCTTTCTATTCTCTCTTCAGAAAATGATATCCCCAAATTGGCATAATATAAAGAGCCAATCAAAGACTCTATAGTCAAAAAGTCTGGGAAAAAAATGATTTAGGAAGGTATACCATGAAGTTAATCAATAAAACAATTATTTTTCTGTATGTTTGTGAAGCTTGTGCTTTGGGTTAGCTTTATAAAATTTGTGATTTTGAGGGTATTTCTCTTCTTGTTCTAAACAAACATTTACTTTCATAATTTGTCTTGATTTATAATTTGCTTTTTTAAACAAATTTCCCAAATTTGTAGATGCTTTAGGCCCCTGAAATACTAAATCTGTCCCTGATGGCAAGCTACATGGTCCATAGTCTAAATTGCAATGGCCACAGATGGATATTTGGGCACACCCATGGGAACATGTTCTACAGGTGAATGCCATTTATCATTTACTTTACTGTCAAACAAAACAAAACAGCAAAATTAAAAACCACTGTTTTAGACAGCAGAAGCAAACAAGTAACTTTACCAAAGAGTGATTTTCACTATCTGAATTTAGTGTTTATTATTGCTATATATTTGCTTATGTATATGTTTATTACACATAAATGTTTATACATTGGTATTACACCATGTGCATGTTTTCTGGTTATCTATTGCTGTGTAACAAGTTACTTCAATACATAATGTCTTCTGTAATCCTAGTACTCTGGGAGGCTGAGGTGGGAGGATCGCTTGAGCTCAGGAGTTCCAGACCAGCCTGAGCAAGAGTAAGACCTCATTTCTACTAAAAATAGAAAAATTAGTCAGGCAGGTGTGGTGGCATGCACCTGTAGTCCCAGCTACCTGGGAGGCTGAGGCAGGAGAATCACCTGAGCCCAGGAGTTTGAGGTTGCTGTGAGCTAGGCTGACACCATGGCGCTCTAGCCTGGGTGACAGGGTGAGACTCTTGTCTCAAAAAAAAAAAAGTCTTAAAACAATGATCATTTCATTATGTCTTACTATATCTCACCTTCTTGGAAGGTGATCAGGATAAGCTTGAAAGATAAATATTTGCCAGGCAGACCAAGTGACAGTGGCATTGTGTGCACCATTTCAGTCTGAGCCAAAAACTCTTGGGGAAATGGAAGGAAGAAACTCATACTCTCAGCATTTATACTGGAAGACAGACAGCAAGAGTGCTGGAGGAGGAGAGAAATGGCATGAGACTGGGGGAAGTGTTTGAGGTGAGGTGCAGATTTCACTGTTAAAGTATAATGATGAAACTACTTTAGTGGCAGTGAATCCAAGGATTAAATAGGTTACGGCAAAAACAATGAATTCTAAGGACATTGTCAAGGTGGAGTGTTTCTGCCTCCCAAGCAGCCAGCTAGATTTTAGGAGTTTGGAATTAAGCTTGGGTGTGAGATGAAAAGAAGGATTTGGCTGCTTTCCAGTTATAAATAAAGTATGTCGATTGTAATAGGCCAATGTAGACATTGTCTTAATCTTAAAAGAGGCCAAGATACGCAGTTCCTTCTGTGAAGTCTGGGTTTCCCACTGACTTCAAAGACATTCCTGTGGACAAGCAAGTTATGGGGAACGCATTAGGCTGTCTGGGTGGATACCGTTCACTACCCTGTTCTCAGAGGAGATTACAGCACATGGCAGCGTTTGCTTCAGGCTGGAAGCACATTTTCTGTATCATGGTGGTTACATTAACTCCTCATTATTATTTTTGAAAAAGTGCTATAGGATATCATATAGTGCCTAAGGAATTCCAGCCAGGTGTTATTTTGTATGATGATCCTCACTTAGATAGATTTCTCTATCTACTTTTCCAGAAATACCCAAACAAGTCCAGTTTGTGGGTTCAGATTTTTGTCACTCCCACTACTAAGTCATTTTAGCAACTACAAGAGACCTATGAACTCTATAGACGTCAGTTGTTCAAGCCGATGCTCCCGTTGTGTCCAGGAGAGGCTCATCGTGGTTCTCACAGATGCCTTTATCCTGGGCCTGGCCCTCCACTCCAGGTATTCAAAACAGTCTCCAGGACATCCAGAAGCTATGTTTCTAGTGACTTAGTGGTGTGCATAAATATTAGAGAGTTTTCAGTGCCTCGCTACAAGGCCATTGTGTTATCCAAAGATACGAAGACACGTGGTCAAGAACATGGGCTTTCAAGGCAGACAACTGGGTTGAAATCTCAGCTCCTTAATTTACTAGTCCTGTGGCCTCGAACAAATTACATAACCCTTTAAGCCCCAGTTTCTTCATCTATAGAAGGCTGGGTCCAATAATCCTTTCCTCACAAAGGTATTTTGTAGATTAAATGGAATTATGAATAGGTATTATTAATTATGTTCCTGCTCATCAATCCCTTTTTAGACTAGAAACAGCTGCCTTATTGGAGCAATAATCATGATGGCTATCATGCACTGCCATGTGCCAGCCATTGGGCTAAGTACTTTATCTACATTATCTGTAACCATAATGCAAATTTCTAGGAAGAGACCTTTACAGCAGAGGAAACTGAGGGTCAGAGAGGCTAATTATCTTTCTCAGGGTCATAAAACCAAGTGGCAGAATGGGATATAAACTTCACAGCTGGGATTCTTTTCTCTAAGCCATCCTGGTGCTCACGTGTCCCAGTTCAAGTCACTGTCCCTGTGGATGAATATGAGTGGGAAGGGTCATTATTTCCCTCTTGTGTTCATAAGGAACAGCTGTCCTTTGCTTTAGAGAAAAATGGACACCTAATATTAAGCAGTAAGCTCAGGTGGAAAGCCACCCACCCCCAGTGTTCCATATAGAGCAACTGCCTTTCAACATGCCCACAATTCTCAACATGAATGGCTGTGCCAGAGAGGCAGGCACTTATGTCCAGGCTCCTGCAACAAGTATTCGCCCCAAGGAACCCTTGATGTTTTTGCTTGATTTGATCTCCCTTAGAGGGTATAAAACCCAGAGACCCTGACTCACTAGCTTTGGATATAAATAAAATCTTCCTGCCAATGAATAACCTCAAATCCCTATTCTTGTCCACATCTACTCTAGCAAGACCTCTGATTTCCCCCTGTCCCTGCAAAAGATTTCCTCTTTGGCCCTTCCCCCAAAATATTTAATCCCAAAGGAAGCCTGGCATGTGGTAAATCAGTTTATTAGTCATAGTGACTATGCAACTTCTGGGATTGATCGGTGGCCACTGCCTCTGAGATCAATAAAAGCAGCCTGCAGAGTCCATCACAAGAATGCCAGTGATCACTGGGTCAAGCTCATTGTTTTTTTAGTGCCTATCATGCTGCCAGCTCCCAAGGCCAATTCCCAGTCCTGCTTTTTGTATTCTAGACCCTGAAGCAATTCTGCCTGTGTCCAGACTCCACATAGACCCAGGGAAACAGCCCGCCCATCTTCGGGCCGTTCTTGCACAAGAAAGCACACAATTTCAGGAGCAACAATTTGTAAGCATGGTGGAGCTTAAACAGTACTTCCAGAGAACTCATCACTGAAAAGATAACAAGGTCTACAAAGATGCAATTCGCCCCCAACATAGACAGCGTTTTTCATTCTCAGAGCAATTTATCTCATTTCAGCTGCAGTAAAATTCAACACCTTTTCCACTGGGGTCACTGCTTTGTATTTGTGTAACCCTGCCCTGTCCACCTGATGTCTCCCAAATCGAGGGAATGGTTTTCACTAATAGATATCGAATCTCTACCTCTTAGAGGGAAGAATATTCCTTTTCTCTTACACCACCTCCACGAAGATTAAAATGATTGTAGGGTGAGTTCTACTCAGTTCTCATGCTCTTGGTACCCTGTGTTTTTCTTCTCCCATAAAACACTCTTAATAAAGAATGTCTCCCTAAATTGTATCAGTGAAAGATTTTCTTTAGGAATCACCGCCTTTTTTCTGGAAACCAACATTTTCTTTCTTTTTTTTTCCTTCCTTTTCTTTTTTTTAAAATAAGGGTTTGACTCATCTTAATCTAGGTGTAGTAACCACAGACAAGGGAGGGAAAAGGTTTGGGGGCCAACATGGCAGAACACCAAAAAGAGGAAAGCATAGTGAAAGTGAAGAACAGTAAAGAAAAAAGAAAAACACGAAAACATATGGGGTGGTAGACTAGATTAATAGGTAGAGTTGGATTCCTTAAAATCTAAGGCACAGTGAGGGAAACCTTAAGGCCTCTTATTACATGCAAGATGTTCTGCATCTTTCAAAAGAACGCCTGCGCTAAATAGTACAGGGTGATTTGACTTAGGTGAATGCTACAGGTTGGTAAGGATTTAGGTAGCTTCTTTTGTTGATCACATCAGGTTTAATTTAGCAAACAACCTATGCTGTCCCGTTTGTAAACAGTTCCTTCTTTAAATGTGTCTCAGCAAACATTTTGAGTGAGTAAAAGAGAGTGAATAAATCTTAGTAGAATAACCCTTTTAAAGATTTTTTTTCTTTTCTTTGTCTTCTTCTTTTTTTTAAAAAAAATACTATGTTCTTTGGTTCAAGAATAAAACAGAAAATGTCCTGAGAAGGTGAGCTCACCAATTTGTGTATTACAGACATAAGATAATTGTGGCTTTTTTTAAAAAATGTATTTTTAAAAATCTGTTTTAAAATCTTAATAATTATATATCAAGACAACTTGTTATCATTTAACAAGTTGATAAAGAGCCTGCCATTAATATGAAGGAAGGGTAAGGGTAGTTATTCTTTGGATTGTGCTGGTGGTTCAGATTTCAGAACTAGCACCTTAGTTACCCAAAGATCGTTGTCAAGGACATAGACATGGTTATTCTCTTAGACGTGACAACTGGAATAAACTCCTGATTCTGTTGAAATATATTTGGATACAGTCTGTGCCTTTGGCTTTTCCATAAACCAGTTTAGTTCTTATTTTCCAAATTTTCAGGGAAATCATTCAATTTCCAGAGCTCTTGGGAGGAGAAAGAAATAGAGAGTAATTATTAATATTAGGAAGAGTAAGGGACACAGGGAGGCCTGTTCTCCAATTCTCTAATATTAGATGGACCTAAAGTGTAGTGATGACATTTTCGCAGCCAAACCTCTGAAGGCATGACTTAATATGCAGTGGGAGAGTATGTTTGAAATCAGAATCATCTGGAAAATCTGTACTGTATGGCTGGAGAATATGTGAAGAGTTTCCTTCTATTCTAGGTCTATGAGAATAGGCCATGAAGAATGTCCCAGAGTATTTTTATTTTTATTTATTTATTTTTTTAGTAGTAGAGATGGGTTCTCGCTCTTGCTCAGGCTGGTCTCCGACTCCTGAGCTCAAGCGATCCTCCTGCCTCAGCCTCCCAGAGTGCTAGGATTACAGGTGTCAGCCACCACGCCTGGCCACCCCCAAGGTATTTTAAACTGTGTTTTACACAGAAGGAACAAACTGTATATCAGAAATGGACTTTGAGAAACTCTGGATCATTAGTTTTCCTGTTTGAAAATTTTCCAGAGGGGTATCCCAGCTGGTATTACTTACTCGTGGCAATGTTTTCTAAGATTTTTTTCTAGGCAAGAAGTCATTTCTAATGTCTAACTTAGGTCTTTCCTCCTGAAATGCAGGCCTCTCAGCACAGAAATTTGTTAAAAGTCCGAATCAGCCACTTGCAAAGTAATTTAAAAAAACAGACACTGTGGCAGCACTAGAGAAAGTTTGTAAAATAGAGAATAAGCGCAACCTCATCTCATCCTGCCACCTTCCTTCATCTTTAACATATGTCTTTCCAATTTCTTCCCATGGCCACACATGGTTTTATATGATTTAATCTACTGTTTTCCTACTTGATATTACAAAACCTTTATTGCTAAATGGTTAACGATAGTCATTTTAAATAATTGCACAATAATACATGGAGTGTAGGTTTTGAATGATTTTTGAACCAATCAAAAGGATATGATGTTCTGCCTTTTTAAAACAGGTTTTTTAAAATACGTTTTTAACATTTTAAAAAAAGAACCCCCTTTTTTGAAAAAAAGTTCAAAATTACAAAAAAGTTTCCAGAATGAGACCTAGAACACCTGCATACTCTTTATCCAGATTCATGTATTGTGATCATTTTGCCCCATTTGCATTATCATTTGCTTTCTCTCTCATACACTCTTTTCTTTGTTTCTCTCTTTCTTTTTTTTTTTTTTTTTTTGAGACAGAGTCTCACTCTGTTGCTCGGGCTAGAGTGCCGTGGTGTTAGCCTAGCTCACAGCAACCTCAAACTCCTGGGCTCAAGCAATCCTACTGCCTCAGCCTCCCGTGTAGCTGGGACTACAGGCATGCACCACCATGCCTGGCTAATTTTTTCTATATAGATTTTTAGCTGTCCAAGTAATTTCTTTCTATTTTTAGTAGAGACAGGGTCTTGCTCTTGCTCAGGCTGGTCTCGAACTCCTGAGCTCAAACGATCCACCTGCCTCGGCCTCCCAGAGTGCTAGGATTACAGGCGTGAGCCACCGTGCCCGGCCTGTTTCTCTCTTTCTACATAGTATTTTTATAAACCATTTAAAAGGAGGTTGCATACATCACAGTCCTTTATTCCAAATTGTCCCGAATTTGGCCAGCAGGAACTCCTTCAAGCTGATTTCTGTGTCTTTGTGTCATGCCCCATTAAATGTTTGAGTTCCTCCTTAAATTCTGCCACAGAAATGATGCTTATGGCTCACCTTGTACCAAACCTGCCCCAATGCTGAAATCAGCCATTTCTCCAAGGACTCCTGCTTCCTTTTAGTATGGAATGGTATTAAAGATCAAGACTGGGCACTAGGTATGACCACGGCTACTTGAGTGTCTTTGCTTATAGGCCCTTTTTGTGAATAAGATTGGGAAATACACACATACACACACACACACACACACACACACACACACACACGCAAATATACATCTATATGCATACACATATACACGCACATTTATACTTGCATGCACACAAGTACATATATACATATTTTAGAAATCTTGAGTCCGTATCAATACCTCTAATTTAATCCATTTCATAGGGTCCATCTTGCCTTCCCTCTTTCATTATTTGTATATTCCTTTTTCCCCATTGAGAACTCTGGCTCTGAACAATATCACATTCACTCATTTGCTCAATCTTTTAACATACCTAAAATAAATGTATAATTGCTTTGCCCATAGCTCTGCAAAATCAGATCTACTAAAAGAGTTCTGGATTGGTTTGCTGTTCTACCCCAACCCCAACCAAGACTGAGAAATACTTATGGTCCAATACTCTCTTCGTAAATTACTTGGATTAGTTGGCTGCCCTTTTTTTCTTCTTCAGGGTGGTTATGCTATTATTATAATTTCTGATACTGTTAAGATCATTTATTTAATTTGCTTTCAGTTTTTATTCCCCCTTCCCATTTTTGTTGATTTAATTTTATTTTTCTGATCACATGGAACATGTTTCCAAAAGTCAATGCCATACAAAAAGTTACAGAGAAGTGTTAACTCCATCCTGTATTCCTTCTGCCTCTGGAGGGAACTCACTTTATTGTTTTCTGTGTAACCTTTCTGAGTTTCTTTTTGGACAGATAAGTAGATTTACATACATTTTTTTATTTCCTCCTTCTTACACAAAAGGCAGCATACTAAATATACATTTTTGCATTTTGTTTTTTTCACTTAAGAATGTCTCTTGGAAATCACTACATATCAGTTTGTAATGATTTCTCTCTGGCTCTGTCTCTCTCTCTCTCTAATAGTTGCAAAGTGCTCCACTGTAAGTATTTATCACAGTTTATTTAACCAATCACCTACCCTTGAACAGTTAGATAGTTTCCAATATTTTGCAACTGCAAATAATGCTGCAGTGAATATCCTTGTGCAAATGTATTCTTTTGTACTGTTGGAGTTGTATCTTCAGGGTAAACGCCCACAGTGACATTGGTAGGTCAAATGTAAAAGCAAATGAGGTTTGTTGGATATTGCCATATTCCTTTCCATAGGGGTTATACCATTTTGCATTCTCACCAGCAATGTATGACATATATGTTTCCTTCATATTCTTGCTGACAGATGCAATCATACACTTTTTAATTTTTGCCAACCTAATGGGTGAGAAATTGTGTCTCAATGTGGTTTTAATCTGCCTTTCTCTTATTATGAATGAAACTGAACATTTTTTCATATGTTTAAGGTCCATTTTTAGACCTTTCCTTTTTTGTGAATTATCTGTGGATGTCCTTTATCCATTTATTTCCAATAGGATTAAAAAACTTTAAAGTTGTTATTTGGCAGAAGCAGCCTTTGCTACAATTTCCATTAACTGAAGGCAGACCACTAGAGTACCTTCTGTGGGTAAGCTATAGCTTCTACCCTCCAGAAACTCATAGACTATAAGCTGAACACCATCACAGTGGGGATGAGCATAAACTCTGCTTTCAAATGCCAATCTTGCCCCTTAGGCAGGTTATTTTACCTCTCAGTGCCTGTTTCTCCATTTCTAAGATGATCATAGAAATAGCAGTTACCTCTTAGGATTTTTGTAAGAATTAAATGACTTGGCATATGTAAAGTACTTTGAACAGTGCCTGGAACAGTAAACATTCCACAAAATGGTAGCTATTTACAGTCAAGAAAATGCTCTCAATACATTTGATTTGATCCCATAAGAATCCTGTTAACATTGTTATAAAAAATGAGGAACTGGAGGTTTAGAAACATTAAGTGAGTAGTGGTAGAGTCAGAATTATAAGCCATGCATCCATCTATTCATTCATTCAATCACTTGTTCATTCCACAGGTATTTACTGAGGCTCTGCAATGTACCAGGCCCTGGTCTAGGTGCTGGAGATATACCCTGGGCAAGACAGATCTTTGAGCTCTTGGAGCTCATTTTCTTGTGGTGGAGAAGTCTGTGTGGGGTGTAGAAAGAGACAAAACACAGGGAAACCCATTTTGTCTTGTTCATTTACTTGTCTTTTCGCAAGTCACAACAGAGTCAAGATTCATTTGTTAAATGGAAGAATGAAGGAATGAATGACGGAGTGGTCAAAATGAGGTTCAATACATTGGCAGAGCCTAAATTATGAAAGGCCTTGTCAAGAATTTGGATTCATCCTGAGCAGAAAAATCAACAGGATCAGATTTGCATGTAAGAAAACAAACCAATGTCTGTGAGGAGGACCCACAGGAGAAGGGTGGACAGCCGGCAGGTTGTTAAGTCTAGTGGGAGATGAAGAGGGCCTGAGTCAAGGAGGCAGAGGGGATGAAGAGGAGGTGAGCTGGAGAGAGATTTAGAAGTCAGAATTGACTTCACATGGGATTTTCTGGGTGTAGAGAGGAAGGAAGAGAAGTCTGGAGTAACACCGAGGTTTCACTGTGATAAGAGACTGAAGAGGATTGCTAACTAGGGAAAATGAAGGAAGGCTTTTTAAACATACAGATTTGAGGTGACTGTGGGACCAACACTCATTCTCTTGACTGTGTCTGCATTTGGTTTCTCTACACTCCTGGAGGCAGGAGCTGTGTGCACCTGTTCAGGGGACTGCAGTAGTAGCATATGAGATAAACAGTGTATAACAGTAGAAAGGACACCAGTAGGAGGCCAGCTGGCCAGTGGTGCAACCATGGGAATTACTTTAACTCTCTGGGGGTGGGAGGGAGGGGGTCCCTGATGGGAGAGAGTCAGTGCTAAGTTAACTGCTAATTCTAAATGGAAGTTTAGTCTTTGAAGGCAAAAATAACCATCTTTGCATGTTCTCTCATGCCCAAGATACCTTGCATAAAGCAGACTGTGGACGGTATTAAAGAGATGTCACATAGGGAGATTATGAAAGGAAATCCATTATCAAGTAGCTTGTTAGAGTGCCCCAGGGACATTGAACCAAGATTCAGGGAGTTAGAAAGTCCAGAAGGATCTGCAAAGACAGAAAACAGGTGAGTAAGCAAACCCCCAAACAGCCCACCAAAACCCCCTCTAAAATGGTACTCAGCGAGCTTCAGTGACACCAGTGCTTTTCCAGAGATTATGCAGGATGAAAGGCTGTGAATTCTAGACTTGTAAGAAGACCCGTACAAAACAGCCATCTGGACACCTGAATCTCTCTCTTTACTTGGGAAAAGGAATTTCTAACGCAGTGGATGACGTGATGAAAATCCAAGAGAACAGGGACCATGTTTCACAGACGCCTTCACAGTCTGACATTTTAAAAAGTGATCTGAACTTTCTACAGGATGTCACTGGATATCCACAAGAAGGTCCATCAAGGTTAGGAAAGGACCGAAGTCATTTTCTGATTAGATTGCTTTTTGGCTTGCTCCTGCAAGGTGCTAGGAGCAGGAGAACAAGGGCAAGCACAGTTAAGAAGATAGGGGGAGGGTCTCATAAGTAGGTGGGGAGTTGATGCAAACACACCTTAGAACGGTGCCGGGGAAAGCAACAGTAAGGACTTGAGCAAGGGAAGAAAAGATGTAGAGGAAAAGCAGGGCACACGCAACAGCTTGAGGGGGTGGGCAGGGAGAGAGGCGGGGAATAGCTGTGGAGGAGGTGGGGATAAAAAGGAGGGAGGGAAAGGGGTGCGAAAGCAACCTCACGTGCAAGGCGCACGCATCAACAATTAGAGATGTAAAGAGAACTGGGTAGCTGAATTGGGAAGGAGGGACTCAGTCCTCTGGAGATCCCTTCTGCGTTTATCCAGTCCAGCCCCGCGCGAAGGGGGTGTGGTACTGACAGCTGGGAGGTGGGGGTGTGAGACGGCGGCGGCCAGGGCGTCCCCCTCTCTCGTCCGGCTCCTCCCAGAAGTGTAGGGCCGGGAACACCGAGCGCCGGCAGGCAGGGCGGAGGCGGGGCGAGGGAGCCGATGGGCGGGGCCGGGCACGAAGGCACAGCCTGAGGGCGGCGCTAGGACCCGCCGGCCGCCCCGCCGGCTCCCGGGAGGTTGATAAAGCGGCGGCGGCGTTTGACGTCAGTGGGGAGTTAATTTTAAATCGGTACAAGATGGCGGAGGGGGACGAGGCAGCGCGAAGGCAGCGGCTGCGGCGCCGGCGGCGGACCAGCGACTCAAGCGCAGGGGTTAACCACGTCTCGTCCACGACTTCCCTAGGTACTGGCCGGCGGGACAGAGGCCGCAGGGTTCTGGTGGCGAGAGGGCACGGGCTGCTCGGGCTCGCGGGCACTGGCCGCAGGCGGCAGGGTCGGAGTCCTTGGCTGGCTCAGGTCTCCTCCCGCCGCCGCCTCTGCCCGGCGGGCCTAGCCTCAGCCGCGCCCCGTGCTCGCGCCACCGGCGGCCTGAAAGGGCGGTCCGCGGGCTGCAGCTGTTGAGTGAACCGGCGGCGCGTGCGTCTGCGCCCTGCCCGGCCCCTGCTCGCTTGCCCGCCGCGTGGCTGCCGCGGTGTCCGCCCCGACCTGAGGGGGCAGCCTTGAGCCGGGGCCACAGGCCGGGGGCGCGGGGAGGTCGGCGAAGGCGCAGCTGCGTTTCGGCGAGCTCCTGACGCGGCGGGGCGTCTCTTCTGGCGGGCACAACCTACGCTCTGTCCCTTGCGGGGTCAGGGAGGAAGGGGCGGCAGGGGCGTGATGGGCCTCGCGAAGGAGGAGGACGCGGAGGGAGCGGACACCTCGCTGCCAGGTTGGAAAGCTCTTAAGACACCCTTGCTGGAGGGAACCGCAGTCGGCAGGCCAGCGCGGTGCCCCGGGGCTCGTGTTCCGGGGCTCCTCGGCCCCTGATTCGCGCGGGTTGCGCGTGGCCAGGGTTGCAAGCCCCCAGATTTAGGTGTCAAACTGGGATTATGAGTCGTTTACTAGTCACTCAGACGGTAGTAAGGCCCGATCAGACTGAAAGTGTCTGTGAAGTCACCTGATCCTTCGCTCCCCGATTTTGCTGAATGTGAGCTCCTACTGTACGTGTACAAGGAGCTCCCCTGCCCCCTCGAAGACACAGTTGTGTTGGCAGCACAGTGTTGTGTATCTCTCTCACTCATAACACCCCTATTTATAGGAGTTTAGCATTTGATCTTTCACTGTGGTGCGAATTGAACACATGAAATTCTGATTGAGAATTTTTATATACTTAAAAAGGCATAAAGTTTTCTAAAAGGCTTATAAATAGTAAAAGCCGACGGTTAGGTAAGTACGGCCAAGATAAACTTATTAAGTACACTAAATATGAGCTCGTGTTTTCAGATTTCTCTTTTCACAATCTGATAAGGGTTTTGCTGGACGAAATTTTAAACATATGGTAAAATATTAACCACAAGGACTCACTTTTAATAGAGAAGTTTATTTGAAATAGACTTCATCAGTTATGGTAGTTCTTGGCATATGTCAGAGGTGATGACAAACTAGAGTTTTGCTAAGGGAAAATGAAAAGGAAATAAAGCTTACTTTATTGTCTGCCAACTAAAGCAATTGACAGAACTGTTTACAGTGGTAGCACCTATAGAATGAAATACTACCAGAGAAGAGACGCTTTGCCTTAGGTCTCTGTTGGTTGGATTTCTCAGTAATTAGTTGCTTTGGAATGCGGATGGAATTTAGCTCTTTTGGACCCTAGGGGAGGAGATGTGTGCTTTTTCTAAGTCAACCGTTTAAGATGTAGTTTTAAAGTGTTTTATGTACTTGCTTATTAGAAGCATAAATTTGTAAGTCATTCATGATTATGAAGATAGTATGCTGTGGAACATTGAGAAGAGATGAGGCCCTTGAAACTGTTGATAAATAGGCCCCACCATTAATTAAATGCGCTCGTATGCTACTCATAGGTTTTTGTCCCTTTTTTGGGGGGCGGGGGAGTAGGGGGAAAGACCTTCACTTGATAGTCAATCCTAGCAAATGGCTGCTTAAAACAGCCCTTGTACTTGCTAATTTGCTCTGAGTAACCCAATACTGCATTAAAAACCAAATAAAGTTGGTAGGATTTGTGTTTAAAGTAAGAACAAATAGGCTGTGAATGAATAGGCAGGGACTCATCTGTTTTTGACTGTGTAGAAACTCTTTGTCTCCCTCTGCTTTCTGGAGAAGTAAACTAGTAAAGCTGAGTTAGGGTGAGTCAGGTGTCACTCTACTAGTTTAGTTTTAGATTTTTTAAAAATGTAGGATCTTTATAAAATAAATAAGCACTCATTTTATTAACTTTGTAGGTTGAAAGGCTTCTGTAGATGTGATTGCATCTACTCAGTAAAGTGTTTTGAAATTAGTTGTTTAGGGAGAAGGAGCTGCCTTACGGTAAAGAGATATTATAGAGAAAATAAACAATGAGTGAAAATGAGATTCTGGCCTTAAGTCTCATGCACATAGGTGTATTTTGGGATTCTTTTTTTTGTGATTTTATTGTGACTTTAGGATAAAGTTTTAGAGTATTCATAAGTATAAGTTAACTTTCTTGAAGTTGTTAAACCTTTTCCAAAATTGTGCTTTTTGCACAATTGTTATTAGGCAGCTGCTAAGAGTACCTGGAAGGCTGATTGTCAACTAGTTTAATGATGCTGGAGTTCAAGATACATTTTTTAAATTGTGGGATTTAGTATAGCAAAATGCATTTAAAAAATTGTTTATCTCAATTAGAAGACTTGTTTGACACATATAATTGTAAGCAAAGCTGTTTGGCAGGATCTTAAAGTTAGAAGCCAGAAATGTAAGGAATAGGAGTAGAAGTTAAAAGTTTTTTTGGTAATGGTGGTTTACAGCTTTAAAGAACAAGGGTTTTCTCCAAGGTGGGTGCAGAGAAACAGCTTTCTTCTTTTTTTTTTCTTTCTTTTTAAAAAAGTGTAATGGTATTCTGATGTTGTAGCCATTTTGAGTTTTCAAAGTTCAGGTGTATTATTTCTAGAAAATTTGGGCATAATTTACCTTAAGGATGATACATGTGAACATAGAATAACTGAACTTGATCTCACTATGAAGTCATTACTCACGTTAATTTTCTTCCTATCCTTTGCTCTTCTTTACCATCCATGATACAGAAGAATAACTCAGGATTTTCTCTATAGCTTTCAAAAAGGATAGCTGGAAGAAAACACCGACCTGAAAATATGATGGCAATAGGATAATATTTGGTACTCAATAAAGAACTTTAAACATCTTGTTTTGATTTTATTTCTTAAAACGTTTCTGTGAGGGAATTAAGTTATTCCCATTGAAGGGAGTGTGTTCTGAACACAGTCACATAAACTTCGGAGACATTTTTACTGTTCTTCACCAGACTTGGTGAAGAGGAGGGTAGGGGCCCTTCTTCATTGCAAATTATCACATACAATTAGAGATGAGTGGGTGAAACTTTGTTGACTAAATGAAGTTTGAAATCATACTGATGAGGGAAGGAGAAGATGGGGCAGTTGTAAAGATAAGGCAAGTCACTAAATGGAGTGGGAAATTTTGAAGTAGGAAAGGAATAGGTAGCTGTTATGGAAGGAAGAGGAACAATTAGTGAAGGAAATAAAGCAATTCTGTTTTGGACATTGAGAAGCATGCAGTGTTTAGAAGTGAAAAACCAAAATAACTATTTTACAAATGAATTTTCAAGTTTTTGGTAAATATATCTCTATGTACTTGGGTGTCTGTACATATCGTTAAACTTGAATAATTTTGTAAAAATGTGTATATTTAAATAGCCACCTTCATTACCTACTCTGGGACAAATGAATATACAGTAATCGGTTTTATGGTTAGATGATAGCTGCTAGAAACAACTTTTAAGGTTATAAAAGACTAATTTAACATCCTTTATTTTCCCAAGAAGATAATTTGCACTTTTGACTGACTTTGGATTTGGTCTTCTGGCCAGTACAAGCAGAATCCAGGGGATTCCCTTGCTAACCTACCAGTTTGATAAAAATTGTTAATAATACAGCTTGTATTTCTATGATTGGCACCAAAATAACCAGTAAGTGGCTAGCTGGATATTTTGCTAGCCAGTTACTCTAATAACTTGTCGGAGAAATATGTAACTGATGAAAGATGCTTATCTAGGATCTTTAGTACATTTCATCTTTTGTTGCAAAGTTCTCTGCTTATGTCGGCAGTATTTCTTGAATCATAGAGAAGCAAGGCAGTGTAGTGGAAAAAGGAGGAGTCAAAAGCTGAGTGACTTCACTTAAGCTCTCTGATCCTTGAGCTCTCATATGCAGTAGTGATAATAATCCCAGAACAAGACTGTTGTGGGACAACAAATGGGTGATAGGGTACAAGTGTTACATAACATTTTAGAGTTTGTAAAGCTGTATGTAAGATAGTAACAAATAGGTAAGAATGTGCCATTTTGATTACCTCTGCTGTTATATATAGTGTGTTTATTTGCAATCAAAAGTTAGGATTTTTTTCCTATGTTATGGACAGAGGTTTAGTTTGGGCAAGGGTGGTAGACAAAGTTTGAACTTTATCTGTAAAATGCTGATAATATGTTCATGATAGGATTATTGCGAGTATTAAATGTGCTTAACTCAGTGCCAGATGTTCTGTTGGAGGTACTTACTACTATAATGTATGGTTATTTAAGATAAGACTTTGAACTAAGAATGAATTTTTAAAGTAGATGACTTGAAAGGCCTTTATTCAGTTTTTTAAAATAACATATAAATATTCTTCTTTTTATTTATTTATTTATTTTTTATTTTGGAGACCGAATCTCACTCTGTTTCCCGGGCTAGAGTGCCGTGGCATCAGCCTAGCTCACAGCAACCTCAAACTCCTGGGCTCAAGTGATCCTCCTGCTCAGCCTCCCAGGTAGCTGGGACTACAGGCATGTGCCACCATGCCCATCTAATTTTTTCTATATATTTTTAGTTGTCCAGCTAATTTCTTTGTATTTTTAGTAGAGACGGGGTCTCGCTCTTGCTCAGGCTGATCTCGGACTCCTGAGCTCAAACTATCCACCCGTCTTGGCCTCCCAGAGTGCTAGGATTACAGGCGTGAGCCACCATGCCTGGCCTAAATATTCTTCTTAGTTAACTTCATTTCAATAAATATGCATTTTAGAGAATCACTCATGTGGTGAAGTAGTTTTCTGGAATTATTTCAATGACAGGATTCAGTATGAATTAATTTCTTAGTTAAAGGTTACGACAGATTCCAAGTACAGTTGTCCATCAGCATCCATGGGAGATTGGTTTTAGGACCTCCCTCAGACACCAAAATCTGAGGATTCTCAAGTCCCTGATATAAAGTGGCGTAGTATTTGCATACATATAACCTTCCGTATACTTTAAATCATCTCTAGATTACTTATAATATCTAATACAATGTAAATGCTATGTAAATAGTTGTTATACTGTATTGTTTAGGGAATAATGACAAGAAAAAAAGTCTGTGTATGTTCAGTACAGATGCAATTTTTTTCCTCCAAATATTTTCTGTCCTAGGTTGGTTGAATCCATGGGTGCGGAACGAATAGATTGGGAGGGCTGACTGCACTGGCTTTTCAAACAGTAAATCTGCAAGATCTAACTTGGGTGTGTTATGCATAGGAATGCCTAAAAAAATGATTGACTTGAAATCACACTAATAATGAGTCCTATAAAAATGTTTTTTTCCCCTTCATTTAATCCTTTATATTAGAGTCATGGATAAGTGACTAGAACTATATCCTTAAAATTTTATCTAAAGACTTTTTTTTTTTTTTTTGGAGACAGGGTCTTGCTCTGTTTCCTGGGATAGAGTATGCAGTGACATCATGATAGCTCACTGCCACCTCACACTCCTGGGTTCAAGCAATCCTCCTGCCTCAGCCTCCTGAATAGCTGGGACTACCGGTACATGCTACACATCTGGCTAATTTTTCTATTTTTTGTAGAGATGGGGTCTCACTCTTGCTCAGGCTGGAACTAAAGACTTGAGTTCTGTAAACTTCTTCAGACCTTAGGAATAGATTTAAATGGAGACTTCGATTTTAGTACTGTAGTGTTTATCTGTAACAGTTTTTCCTTCCTGTTGGTTAATATCTACCATAGCAAACTTACAGGTCTTTTTAAAAAATACTATTAAGGAGATAATATCTAAAGAGGCACTTTAGAAACTCAAAAGCCTTCTGTAAAGGAACTCTTTAAAAGGGGGAAATTGGCACACTAAATGAGCTGCTGTTTCTTTGTTTGAATGAATGAATTTATGGGATGTCAAAAGTTGGATTGACTTCACTTTTATCAGAATGGAGGTAGGGGAGTTGATTTTTGAATGACAAATCCCAGAGGAGTTTTGACAGGAAAATCACCCTTGTTCTTAGATTTTTTTTTTACTAATTAAATCTTCAGAAATTACTGTTTTCATTAGCAGTTCAGTTTTTATACAAATATAATATGAACTGGCTATGTGGAGTTTTTGTTTAGAGTTGAGAGACTTTTTATTGCAGGAAAATGGCAGTGCACTCAATGTTTCTTAAAAAAATAACTAAGTTCTAATGTAGCATAGTTCTTGGAAAGGTTGAGTGATGTAGCTGATGCCAAATGTCTTGTTACAACTGGATATTAAGATAGAAATTTGCTGTTTAAATTACAGCTAAACTTTTTATTGAATGGGGTTTTTGATCACAGCTCTAAAGCTAATATGTATACTATGGTAGTTAATACTTTGTTTTAAAAGTTTCTAATTATTTTTAGTTCAAAAGATATAAATCTTGGTGGATACTTTTAGTTCAAAAGATATAAATCTTAATAGATACTTTGGAAAATACAAATAAAAAAGAAAATAAAAATACCAACTAGTGGTAACCACTGCTAACACTTTAGTATATATCTTTTAGTCTATATCCTTTTTTAAATGCAAAATTTAATTTTTCCTAAATTGGTATCTTGTAATTTTTATAATCTGCATTTTCATATTGTATTTTCCCATGTGATTAATCTCTACAGTATGATTTTTTAAATGGTGTAGTACTTAACTAATCCCCCTTTTGGATATGGGTTATTTCCATAAATAATGTTGGCTAACCATCTTCTTAGATAAATCTTTATGATATATTCTTAAAAATAGCTTACTGGGTCAAATGGCATGTACATTTTCAAGATTGAAGCCCCACTTGACCAGATCCGTTCATGGAGATTGTACCCATTTATTTTCTCTTTGTTAGATTTAGGTTTGTGCTTGTTTACAAATACCTTTCTTGACAGTGTGTGTTGATTAAAGATAAATTAGCTGGGCTCACATGCTTGTAGTCCCAGCTACTTGGGGAACTGAGGCAGGAGGATCGCTTGAGCCCAGGAGTTTGAGGTTGCAGTGAGCTGTGATAACACCACTGCACTCTACCCAGGGAGATGGAGTGAGACTCTCTCTCTCTCTCTCTCTCTCTCAAAAAAAAAAAAAAAAAAAAAAAAGGCAATAATTTTGTTAACGATTTTACAAAATAAAATAAGCACTTGTCCCTGATTTCTAAGAATTTTTGATCTAAAAGAGGCACTTAAAAAGTATTTAAAAACAATTAGAGGCAACTAAAAGATCAAATGATGTTGGAGTATGTTTAATTAAGGAAAAAAAGGAATATGGGTTGTTTTTCCGTAGCCAAATAGAGCAAAGAATTGATTTAAATTACTAGATAATTCCTGTAAAAACTGAGTAGCCCAAAATGCAACTTGAAAACTCGAGATGTATTCTCCCTTTACCATTTTTGAGCATGTGTATTTATTCACCATAAGGAATCCTGACATGTACTCCAAAATTGCCAAACTAGAGAAGAGATAAAAGGAGAGTATAGTAGGAAGCTCAGCCATTCTTATCCCTTTGTTTTTTTTTCAAATTAGTCACATTTTATCTAGTTGAAAGGTTGTTTATTTGTCTGTTTTTGGCACCATTTCCTTTTCGCAGCTGCTTTCCATAGTGGGAATTTGCTTGTATTGAGCCAAGTCTGGAATTTGAGTGAATACCTCTCTTTATTTTTTTAAACTGCTGCTCTAACAGTCATCTGAGGTAGACAGATACGACAAAACGGAACTTAGTGTCTAATTACCAGAGTCTTGGCACATAACTTTTTGAAATTTGTCAAGATGACCCTATTCTAAATTTTTAAGGTTGAGGTTATGTGTGTATGTGTGTATGACTCCCTTACTAACTGGTTATCTGAAATTTCATAGGTCTTTTATAGGTTTGATATATTAAAACTTCCACAAAGTTAATTTTTGGGCCAAAAAGGGAATGATTAAACTGTTTGCCTGAGTCAAGGAAACCTCCTCTGGTTTTGGTGGATTCCTGATCCCTGTGTTACAAAACCTTGGAGTCACTGTACCAAAAATACTTTTGGAAATGGGAATGTAGTACATGGTCTCCTTCTAAAGGCTTATAAGAAAAGAGAATAATTTAGTGTTTTCTGTTGACTAGGCCAAAGAAGGGTATTTAAGAAATTAGCTCTTGCATGTATCTCTTTCCATTTTTACTGTCACCTCTTGACTTCGGGCTTCTCACTTAACATCCAGGCTCTTGCAGTTACCTTATATCTGATTTCCCTGTTTTTAGACTCTCATTATACTTCTTATGCACTCATCACTTTCAGTTTATCCCCGCAACACAGCTTTGATCCTGTCACTCCTCCAAAATTTTCAGTGGCTCTCCTCAGGGGTAATGCCCAGCATTCCCAGCCTGCACTGTTAAGGTTAGCCTTAATCTGACCTTCAGGGCCCAGGGAGATGGAGCCGTCTCCAGGATGTCTTCATTGATAACCTAGTTAAGATAATCCAATATAGCACTTCTTTTATTTTGCTCAAATAGCATTTCCTTTACAGTGCAGTATCCTTTTGTGCTTGTTTCTGTTAGACCCTTAAGAGTAGGGACTGTTATTATCGAATTGTGCTTCTCTATCTAGCATAGTGCCTTGCTCTGTAATTATTAGCTTGAAGTAGGTAGGGTAGGAGGCTTTCTTCCTCAGTTATTCACAACACACTGGACAGGTGTCCTGAGCATTGTTGGAGTCAATGAGTATGAAACAATGTGTTGCGCATTAATATAGAAATATAAATGCATATCTTACTGAAGATGGGCAAATATACTTTTATTGCATCTTTTTTTTTTTTTTTTTGAGACAGAGTCTCACTTTGTTTCCCTGGCTAGAGGGAGTGCCGTGGCGCCAGCCTAGCTCACAACAACCTCACACTCCTGGGCTTAAGCGATCCTCCTGCTTCAGCCTCCCGAGTAGCTGGGACTACAGGCATGCGCCACCATGCCCGGCTAATTTTTTCTATATATTTTTTAGCTGTCCAATTAATTTCTTTCTATTTTTGGTAGAGACGGGGTCTCGCTCTTTCTCAGGCTGGTTTCGAACTCCTGAGCTCAAACAATCTGCCCGCCTCAGCCTCCCAGAGTGCTAGGATTACAGGCGTGAGCCACTGCGCCCGGCCTACTTTTATTGCATCTTATGTTTTTAAGGTCTGCAATTTAAAACTTGCCCTTCTAGAAAGCTTATGAAGAAAAAAAATGTTCTGTAAATACTGGGGGACTGTGTAAATAAATTCTGGCAAGGAAATTCTTGGAAAAAAGGCTGTATGCCAAGCTTGTTATAAAGGTGAGAAATAACCTTCTCCCTTTTGAAAATAAATATTTTTAGTAACTTTTTTCAGATTTCTAGAAATCTTGACCATAAAAGAATTCAGATCTGAGTTTAGTCAACGAACATGCTCATTTGGTAATAAAGATGCTGTTTGGCATTGTTGGAAGATGATGGATCACAAAGACCTGGCTGTGCATCCTGACTTGATTACTTAGAAAATGTGTGTCCTTGCAGGTTGCTTAATCTGAGCCTCCTTAATCTGTGCCCTCCTTTGTGAAAACAAGGAAATTTATAGCTACTCCACAAAATGATTTTGAGGTTTAAAGAGGTAATATGTAGCATTAGCACATAATAGGCACTCCAAATAAGTGTTTTCCCTCTTTTGTGGTAAAAGCTACAACACCTAAAATTATTTCATATGGTAAATTATTTTCAGGGATGAGAAAGTTACTGATAATGTTTTCCCCTCTTCTCCCACATATCCACTTCTTTCTCAGATGTCTCAAATTTGAGTTCTTTGCTCAAATGTCTCCTTATTGAAGTAGCCGTCCCTGACTATTCTTTTATAAAATGGCAATCCCTGCTTCTATTGCCTTTAACCTGCTTGCTTTTTCTCTGTAGCACTTAACACTAGCTGACATCATATGTGTGTGTTCTACACCTTTAGGATGTAAGACTCCTAAGAACAGGGTTTTGTTTTGTTTTTGTTTTTTGGTTTATTTTGTTCACTAATGAATCTGCAGTTCCTAGAACCTTGTTGTAGGTATTCTGTGACTGTTTATTGAAGGAGTAAAGACTTATGCACCTCCAGTTCTAGTCCTTTCACTCCCTCCATCAGAATTACCATAGCGGTGGTTAGTGGGCTGCCTGTTAAAAATGTAGATTCCTGTGCCACACGCCTGATCAGCTGAATCAAACTCCGGAAGTAGGGTCCAAGAAATCTGTATTCTGAGCAAACCACCTAGATGGTTCTTAAGCTTTAGTGTGCATAGGACTCACTGTTTTATGGTGTGGCTATGGCTAATTAAATATTGACGGTATAACTCAGTTGTAGACCCATTATAATTAAATTATAGATGGGCTGACTGTTTTGTAGCAAGCACTGTTTCTTTTTCCTGATCTGTTAAGGATACATATCTGTAGTTGTGATTATTTTGTTTACTCTACTTTTTGTCCAAAAATCCAGTTTAGTCTGGAACTTTAGGCATCTAGAAATCTCAAATACCAGATGTTAGTCAATCCACTTGTCACAAACAAAAACAAACCCTTTAAACCCACCCGTGTTCTGTACTTGTTATTTTTAACTTATAAGAATAGATGAGCTAATATTAGGGATTTGTCTTATTTTATTTTACTTTATTTTGTTTTTAAAAAATGTTCCAGAGAGGAACAAGTCAATCTCCATGAGTGGAGAAAGACTAGGAATTTATTTTAAATGATAAAAGTTAATTTTTGGGCTAAAAAGGGAATGATTAAACTGTTAGCCTGAGTCAAGGAAACCTCCTCTGGTTTTGATGGATTCCTGATCCCCCTGTTACAAAACTTTGGAGTCATTGTGCCAAAAATACTTTTAGAAATGGGAATGTAGTACATTGTCCCCTTATAAATTAGGCTTGTAAGAAAAGAGAATGTCCCTTAAGGAATAGGTCAGTCTCCATGAGTGGAGAAAGACTAGGGATTTATTTTAAATGATAAGCATCATTCAAAACTGTGGACTGATTGAGTCTCCTAACCTTCTGTGGCTATGTCACTGGAAAGCAATGATTGATCTCTTTAAGAATAATCCTGTAATGTTGAACAGCAGTTTGGTTTAGTGGAAAAAGGATGAGTTTAATATAAAGATAGAAATCTTGATGCAGGCAGTACGTTTTAGTTGTAGAGTCTTGAATTTTTTTAAAACTTCTTTGAATAGTCACGTTTCCTTTCTCTCAAACGTGGATAGTAACTATAATAAGTCACAGGATTGTTGAGAGGATCACTTCATTGAGTCATTCAATAAATACAGTTGTCTTCCCTGTGGAAGTAATTCTGAGGCAACTCAAAATGTTTCATTAAAAACAATTGTAATATATTTCAAACTTACAAAAGTGATAGAGAAAGATATAATAGATCCTCAAGTACCCATTGCATTGATTTTAGTACATAATAATTGCATTATTGGTTTTGAATCTTTTTTAAAAGAGAAATAAAATGTTACTATAGAGTTGAACAGTTCTCCTAATCCCTTCCTTTTCTCCCCTTCCTCCATAGATACATACCTGTCCTGAAAGTGGTGTATATGTTTCCTTATATTTTAAGAGTTTTATAACATGTATTTCACAAATACAGTATCTTGCTGCTTACATATTTTAGTAGGTGGTTCAAACTGTGTATTCTTTTGTGTCTTGTTTTAGTTTTTCGTTCCACATTGGTTTTGAGGCTTATCCATGTGTAAATACTTAGATCTTATTAATTTCAGCTCTCTGACTTGTCTCAGGTGTTATTTATCCATGGGAATTTAGGTTGTCCCAAAATTTATTTTTTTGCAGTTACAATCAATACTTCAGTGAACAAGGGACGATGTCCCTCTTTTCTTGTATATATGTGCAGGAATTCCTCTAGGCTATAAACAGCTTACTTAAAAATATTAAACTGAAAAAGTTTCAGTATTGTGTACTCTCATGCTTAAAAAATCTGGACCACAGAACAAAAGTGTATTCCTCCCTCACCAACCCCCAAAAAGTACCTAAGAGCAGAGGCAAGACCCTTTTTATGTCTTGAGGTGAGATTTTCTGTAGACTTCCTTTAGAAAAAAATGGAGAAGAACCTTAGTGTGAGGACTTGCAGAACCTAAATAGAAGGTTTCCGAATTTCTCTCTTGTTGCTTAGAGTCCCCTAAGCCATCATTTATTCTAGCATCTCTTAACTAGCTAACAAAGTTGACTTCATAAACTGCAATCTCATTTAAAATATCTGATTTCAATGAACTTCAGTTTTTTTTCCTTAAAGTATACTTATATTCAAGTGTATGCTTTAAGAACTGGTTAATATTTGATGACAAACTTGGGGAAAATACTTTGAGTTTATACATTTATAATTTACATTTGCTTCATTTATTTAAATGTGTAAAATCATTTTTATGCCTCTGTTCTCTAAGTGGGAATAGCAAAAATTCTGTGAAATCAGTGCTAGTTACTATGGAAACAGGGTAGATTTGAAGTGGAAAATAATATGTGAATCTTATAGGAAAAACAACTCTGCCTCCTGATTTGATAATAATGAAGGATGGAGATGAACTACATTATATACTCTTTAAGGAGATTTTTACAGCCTGAATGTTTTAGGATGGTCTTTTGATGGCCAAAGGGGTAGGGCTAATGGGAGAAAATATTAGATAACTGACATTGTTAACAGGTCCTTTTCTGGAGTCTTTAAAGATTTTATTTTTGCCATTTGCATTGTATTTCCAATTTTGTAAGATAAATTTAATTTTATAAATTCTTAATACTTAACATTATTTTATAGAAGCAAGTTATATATGTAAGTTAAAATCTTACATAATAGTGTCTGTTTGGCTGATAGCTGCTGCTTCAGAATAGTTTTCAGCCCTAGCTGTATATCCTGTTAATGTTTTAAAACATTTTCTACATCTATTTTCTTTAACACTTTAAAAAAGTATTAAAAAGGGATTGTTTTATGTACCTTGTCTTTTTTGAACTTATAGAATCCTCAGTAGCTAGGCTGGAGCTTGTATCAGGATTAGAAGTCTCCCAGGAAGAATGTAGCATTATAGTTGAGCTTGAAAACTTTTCATGCCTTGTAAACTTTGCTTTAACCTCATTAGAAACTACATGAAATAAAATTAAGTAAATGACATTTACATTCTAAACATCTGTGAAATATTGTGACCCTTGTTGTTCCCTGTGTCCCTGGCATCTTGGAGTTAGAGATGCAGTTTCAAGCTCCACTCCAGATTTACTGGATCAGAATACACACTTTAACAGGATCCTCAGGTGATTTGTATTCATGTTAAGCTTGAGAAGGACTGCTGTAGAAGAAATACTCTAAATAAGAAGACCTGGCCCTGTTTTTCCCCCCCAAACAGTGGTCTAATTGTGTTGCATAATCTATTATATAAAGCCCCTGTGAGTTATATGTTAGATTTAATTTTAAATATTGAGGCTAATTTTTGAGAATATGTACTAAAACTTATATGGCCTTATGTGTTTTGACATGGTGTGTATTCTAGGGAGTCTATGCCTTTTCTATTGATGCTTAAAACACTTGTAGGACTTAGAAAATGCCTTTCCTCCCGAATATAAAAAATCATCTCTAGAGTTCTTTAAGAAAATAAGTATTAGTAACTTCATAATAACTTTTTATTTGTTAACCAAAATATCTTGGCATGATCAGGTGCTGTACTCACAGGAATTTATCCACAAAGGAAGGAGTAAATTTGTCATCATTGGAGATACTCAAAATTACGTTGAAGACCCTATATGCAGGTTACGAGAAAATATTTTAAATTGAATTTGAGCCGTGTCAGAATTGGTGGGTAGCTCAGTTTTTCATCATATTGGTATAACCTTCATGGGCAATTATCCTTGAAGGGGACAATACTAATTAAAATATTTTTGTTCTAGAAATGATTAATAGATTGGTTGTAATGCTTCATTCCTTTAATAAATGAAGGTGCTAAGGGGAATAGGCTGGATCTGATTTTTAAAAATCTGCCATGTTGAGATAATTTACATAAAATTTGCTGATTTTGAAATACAATTTAATGAGTTTTGACAAATGCATAATATCTGACCACCACCATAATCATGATATGGAACATTTTTGTTACCTCAAAAAGTTCTCTTCGTAGTCAGTTCTCTTTCTTTACCCAGCTCCTTGTCAACCACTGATGTGCTTTCTGTCACTGTAGTTTTGTTTTTTCTAGAATTTCATGTAAATGGAATCATACAGTACAATTTTGTGTGTGTGTCGCTTTTTTCACTTAGGATAGTAAATTTTAGATTTACCTGTGTTATACACAATCAGTAATTCATTTCTTTTCATTGCTGTATAGTAGTCAATTGTGTGGATTTAAAACAATTTGTTCAGTTTTTAGTAAACGGACATTCGGGTTGTTTCCAGTTTTTGGCTATTGTGAATAAAGCTGCTGTGAACATTTGTGGTCAAGTCTTTGTTGTCATCTGTTCTAATTGCTCTTTTAAGTACCTGTGAGTATGATTGCTGGTTGTTTGGTAAGTGTATGTTGATACTGCCAAAAAGTTTTTTGAAGGGGCTGTGTGACATTTTACACTCTAACCAACAATGTAAATGAGGGCCAGTTACTCGCCATCAACTCTTTTGTTGTAAGTTTTAGTTATTCTGGTGCGTGGAGTGGTATCTCACTGTGGTTAATTTATATTTCCCTAACATGTAATTGTGCTGAGAATCTTTTCATGTGCTTATTTACCATTCATGTGTTGTCTTTGAATTGTCTGTTACATCTCTTGCCCATTTAAAAATGGAATAATTCTTACACAGTTGTAAGAGTTCTTTATATTATGAATACTGGATTTTGATTTAAGGATTTCGAAGTCTGTTTATGAGAGATATTGGTCTGTAGTTTTGTTTCTTTGTAATGTCTTTGTCTGGTTTTGGTATCAGTAGTGATACTGGCTTCATAAAAGGAATTGAGACTGTTCCTTTCTCTTTTTTCCTGGAAGAGTCTGTAGAATTGATATCATTTCTTCCTTAAATGTTGGTAGAATTCATCCATGAAGCCATCTGGACCTAGAGGGTTTTTTTTTTTTTTTTAAAGGGTGTTTAATGGATTTGATATTAAAGTTGATTCTTTTTAGATTTCCCTACTGAAGAGTTGAGTACCTTCTTTTAGTTAGCCACCTGATAGTGAGTTTCTTAGGGTAGGGTTCTACCACATTTTAAGAGACAATAATTGATGTGTGTTTAGAACTGTATTTCTGGGGATTAGGTTAATGGGAATTGTGGGGTAGACACAGAATTTATATTTATAATAGAATCACCTGGCTTTAAATATTTTGAAAACATTTTGGATGCTCCACAGCACCCTCCTGTCCTTCCTCATCATTAAAATGCATGGAAGTAGAAAAAAAATTGAGAAGCAGAGTTCTAGAATATTTGAGAGACCGCCTCTTACCTCTGATAGCACTAGCCTATACCTCTATATTTTGTACCTAGATCTGCCTAATATCCTAATAAACTCTTAATTTACATCAATTACTTTTATTTATTTAATTTTTTAAGAGACAGGGTCTCACTCTGTCACCCGGGCTGGAGTGCAGTGGTGCGATTATAGCTCACTATAACCTCAAAGTCCTGGGCCCAAGCAGTCCTCCCACCTCAGCCTCCTGAGTAGCTGGGACTACAAGTGCACACCACCGCATGGGCTCATTTTTTTTTTTATTTTATTTTTTGTAGAGATGGGATCTCACTGTGTTGCCCAGGCTGGTTTTGTACTCCCATCCTCAAGCAATCCTATTGCCTCAGCATCCTAATGTACTGGGATTACTGGCCTGAGCCACCACACCAGAACTCATCAACCACTTTTTAAAACAAGTACCAACATAATAGTCACTTTGTTCCGCACCAGATTATTTTGAAGCAAATAGGAGATTGTATGAGTGTTTTACTTGTGTCTTTAAAAGATTGAAAGACTTTAAAAAACATTGCCATGATACCATTAATTATCACACTAGAAAAATAATATAAAATATCCAGAGTTCAAATTTTCCTAATTATTTCACGTTTTTTAATAGTTGATTAATAATAGTTGATTATTAATAGTTGATTAATAGTTGAACAAGGCCCAAACACTGCATTTTGTTGATAGGTCGTTGTCTGTCTTTTTTTTTTTTTTTTGAAGCAGAGTCTCCCTCTGTTGCCTGAGCTAGAGTGGCGTCCGTCTAGCTCACAGCAACCTCAAAATCCTGGGCTCAAGTGATCCTTGTGCCTCAGTCTCCCGAGTAGCTGGGACTACAGGCGCCTGCCACCACTCCAGGCTAATTTTTTCTGTTTGTGGAGACGATGTCGCTCTTGCTCAGGCTGGTCAAGTGTTCCTCCTGCCTCGGGCTCCGAGAGTGCTAGGATTACAGGTGTGAGCCACCACACCCAGCTTTTCGGTAGGTCTTTTAAGTCTCTTTTCTATAGGTTCTCCTTTTCCCCCCCTCTGCTTTTGCAATTTATTTGTCCAGGTTTTTTTGTCCAGTGGAATTTCCTGTGTTCTGGATTTTTGACTCCATCTCTGTGGTGATGTTTCTTTGCCTCCTGTATTTTCTTCCCTGTTGTTAGATCTAGAGGCTTGATCAGATTTAGAGTTTACACATTTTTTTCCCACCAGTATGTCATACGTGGTGTCCTATGGTTCCTGAGACATCACATCAGGAGCCACACGATGCCTGATTGTCTGTCATTGCCTCAGGGGAGTTAGGAGTTGATCTGTCCATTATAATCTACCCCATGGTTGTTTCACCTTGTAGTCTTAGTCACTGTGACTTGCTGCTTTTTTGAAGTCCCATTTCTAGGGAATGAAGATTACCTGGATTCTATTTATGGAAGACCTTCGACTTTTCTACTTGATTGGTTCCAGAGTAGCAGTCTTAAGTCAGGTTATTAGTTCCTATAAATGCATTGTTTCTAATTGAGATTTTTTTTTTTTTTTTTTTTTTGAGACAGAGTCTCACTCTTTTGCCCAGGCTAGAGTGAGTGCCGTGGCATCAGCCTAGCTCACAGCAACCTCACACTCCTGGGTTCAAGCCATCCTCCTGCCTCAGCCTCCCAAGTAGCTGGGACTACAGGCATGTGCCACCATGCCCGGCTAATTTTTTCTATATATTTTTAGTTGTCCGATTAATTTCTTTCTATTTTTAGTAGAGATGGAATCTCGCTCTT